>OZ024822.1:68861659-69056659 GCA_964016985.1 Anodontia alba
CAGACAGTCCTGAGCTAGCACTTTAGACCCAGACCAGACACCACCTTACATCTAATGAATGGAAACTGTAGAATACCATATATATCCTGAGCTTAGGTCTGTTAGGTACAACAAGAAAATGTGACAACTCCAAGATCATACTTTCGCATTATGTACATAATGTAAACATTTTTTATTTATATTCAGCTATGAATTTTCATTTAATTCTAAACAAACTTTTTTTTTTCATTTTAGGTATAAGAGATGAAGTTCTATGAACATTAGGAAGAGTCATCAGATTCCGGATTCTAGTGAAGTTAAGTATTGTATTTTTGTATTTTGTATTGTTATGTTGGTTTGATTTGGATTGGTCTCATCAGGTTTCTCTTTGGTTCAGTTTCTTCCGGGTTTGTTCGTTTTTTTTCTCTATTTGGATTGTAGTGTTTATTGTATTGTATGTTGTAGTGTAATGTGTTTATATTGTATCATATAGTTGGTTACGTTTCATTTGGTTTGGGGTCAGTGGTTTCTTTCGGTTTCATTTGTTTTTTTTTTTGTTGTTTTTTTTTCTCTATTTTGGATTATAGTGTTTGTTATATTGTATTGTATATTGTAGTGTAGTGTAATGTATTGTATTGTATTATGCTTGTTTCCGTTGATTTTTGTTTTGGTTTGTTTGATTTGGTTGCATTCGGTTTCATTTGGGTTTTCTCTGTTTGGATGATGGTGTTTATTGTATTGTTTTTTAAATTGTATTGTAATGTTTTGTATTGAATTATATATTTGGTTTTGTTTTGTTTGGATTGGTTATGTTTCTGATTGATTTAGTTTCGTTGGTTTGGTTTGAATTCCTCTATTTGATTTGTAGTATTTATTGTAATGTATTTCTATTTGGATTGTAATGTAATGTAATGTAATGTATAATATTGTATTTTGGTATGCTGTGGCGTGGTATGGTGTGCTGTGGTGCGGTGCGGTGCGGTGCGGTGCGGTGAGGTGAGGTGAGGTGCGATTCGGTGCGATTCAGTGCGATTCAGTGAGGTGCGATGCGGTGCGATTCAGTGCGATTCAGTGAGGTGCGATGAGGTGCGATTCAGTGCGATTCAGTGAGGTGCGATGCGGAGTGGGGTGGTGTGGTATGATATAATATGGAATGGTATGGTACGATAGGTTACTTATGTTATGTTTTTTTTATATTTACAGGTGGTTCTATGGTAGACTGAAACTCATTGAAGGACTGAAACCGATTACTGGTTGTAAGTATCTTTATTTCATAACTGTGTCGAGGAATTAATTTATATGTTTGTTACACGGACATTTTTTAATGTAATACCCCATGATTCAAGAAGGGCAATTGTCAGTTTCTGGCGTAAGAATGTGCACAATACTGGTTAACCGCTTAGAGGGCTAAGCCTGCCCAGTAAACGTGTGGTTAGGTAAATTGACAGCACTTGACATGACCTCACTGGGTTGACTGGGCCGTAAAACCTCAACACAAACAAACAAATAAAACATGTGATACCCTGTTTACACCCCCTGGCCCAAGATTGGCCGATATTCTGTTTCAAATTAAAAAGCGTCCGGGTGACGGCTCACGACTTCGGATCGCGAGGTTCCGAGCTCTAATCCTGCTGGGGGCGGAATTTTGCTTATGATTGTACAGAGCCTTTCATTATCACCCTTCCATCGTCTCAATATGAATTAATGTTGAAAAAAAATGCCAAACCATCATCATCATTATTTCAACACGAAAACACGCTTATACAATTTTGACCCCCTTAAACCCCACTTTTATATAGTAAAACTGGGGTTTTGCAGGGGTATACATCATTTTCACCTCTTTTGCTAAAACATACATTATGGTACTCATTAGAGCCGCCTCGACGAGAAGGTTCTAATGAGTACCCGCACTCCATGTTTTGAAGAGAAATATGAAAATAATCAGAATTTTTTTATTTGAAAATTGTTCTTTTTTTTTTTTTTTTTTTTTTTTTTTTTGGTTGTGAAAAGTTCATTTGACACTTTTGAATATACCAAAATGGTTCACTGAATGGTTTTATGGTTGTACCTGAATTCGAATAATTTTAACTGTCATTTGCTGAATATCATAGTAGAATTCAATTTTCTCCAAATTACTGGCACATGCTATTAATTTATCGGACTGATTTATTTAAAATTTGATGCTTGTTACTTTTTACAAAGATATTCATCAATCTTCTGACTATAAACCTTGAATTGACTAAGAGAGATAGCAGCAATATTTATATTAGCTCCCTTGACAGGTAAAGTCCAAGGTAGATCAAATACTAACCAGGTGGAACCAGTCCACAATTAGCTTCCCTGATTCGTTGTCCAAAATAAGGAAATATAGTCGCACAAATAGTCCTTCACTTGGATGCTGTGTCTTATGCCAGAGTGACTGAGCAGACTACTTCACTGTGATTCTTTTGATAGATCAACATGTAGGTGTTTTAAAAATTAAGAGTTTCTTTTGTTTCCTTTTGATTTCAGGAAAACGGGTGAACCTGAGCACACCCCTAAGAAGTGAGCCTACATGGGCTGTAACTGTTATGAACTGACAGGTGTTTACTTTGACAGACGACAGCAGGAAAAGGAGCTAGTCATGGTCATGTGTAAAGTGGATAAATTTGAAGGTAAGAAATGATGACATAAGCAGAAGAAAGTATGCATCGATTGCAAAGTTGTTTCCCAAGAGGTCTTTGTATGGAAGGTAATGGAAAAATAATTGTGGTCCGAGGCCAGGTCCTTCTAATTGGAATCCTCTGCTTTTATCTTAGGTCATCAGTGGAATTTAACAAAACTTTACATTTCTCCATAATATACAGTTCATTGCACAGAAAATGTTTCTTTTAAATATCTTGGCATATGACCTTGTTAAAATTAGATTTAAGGAAAAGGAAGTGATACTTAATGGAAACACTAATGATAAAAAACAGAGGAATCCAATTAACTGGACCTGGTTATTTACAGAAAGTAATCAAGGGAGTTAACTGACTACTTTCTCCTGTTGAAAGAGCTTCACTTACACTTTATCAGATATTGCTTAACTTCAGCACATTTATGCCGAGTGTATTCTTCTACCATACCTCTTTGTACCGATCCATTTCCAGTAAAAGGGATGTCTGATTAGATTTAATTATTTCTATGTTGCACAGAAATTCATGTACTTAATGAAAACTGTGTTGAGCCTGATCAGACGCGGCGTTTTCCGGCGTCTGATCTGGGTCTACATTGTTTGCCAATGTCCCATTTATAGGACGATATGCACAAATGGGTTAAAGTACCAAATACATTTTGTAGCAGATTATTTTTCATAGCAACTACATCATGACATTTCATACAAATCATCTGCTTCACATGAAATGTAGACTTATTTTCTCTTAATAATAATAGTATTAATAATAATAATAATTATTATTATTATTATTATTATTATTATTATTATTATTATTATTATAAAATACTTCACAGTGTCTTCTGCTGCAGTTAAGGGTTATGTCTTAAGTATACTGGTCATAATTTATAGACAGGTATCAATAAAGTGATTTTATACCTGTATTTTTTTCTCTTATGAGGATTTTTAAGAAATTTTATAATGGGATACATATCATCATTTGGACAACAATTATTAAACATGAAGAAATGAGAAAGAATCCACATATTTAACAGTACAGGATGTGATCTTCTGCCCTACTATAGGAAGTGGAATGTCATGCAGTCTGTTCAGGGCTATCATGCCACCTTAAATCTAGTAAATGGATACTGTAGAATACCGTATATACCCTAAGTATTGGACAGAAAGGCCTGGGTTATCAGTATAGACCCAGATCAGACGACACCATACATCTAATAAATGGATACTATAGAATACCTGTTATACTCAAAACATTGGACAGACAGTCCTGAGGTAACAGTGTAGACTCAAATCAGATGCCATATTGCATCTAATAAATGAATACTGTAGAATACCGTATATACCCTTAGTATTGAATAGACAGTCCTGAGCTAACGCTTTAGACCCAGATCAGACACCACCTTACATCTAATAAATGGATACTTTAGAATGCCATATATATCCTAAGTATTGAACAGACAGTCCTGAGCTAACACTGTAGACCCAGATCAGACGCCACCTTACGTTTAATAAATGGATACTTTGGAATACCGAATATATCCTAAGTATTAGACAGAAAAGGCATGGGCTATCAGCTAACAGTGTAGACCCAGATCAGACGACACCATAATCTAATAGGTGGATACTGTAGAATATATGTTATATGCAAAGCATTGGACAGATAGTCCTGAGCTAACAGTGTAGACCCAAATCAGATGCCATGTTACATCTAATAAATGAATACTGCAGAATAACTTAAATACCCTGAGTATTTGACAGACAGTCCTGAGCTAGCACTGTAGACCCAGATCAGACGCCACCTTACATCTAATAAATAGCTACTTCAAAACAGACAGTCCTGAGATAACAGTGTAGACCTAGATCTGATGCCATGTTACATCTAATAAATGGATACTACAGAATAACTTAAATATCCTAGGTATTTGCAACAGTCCTAAGCTAGCACTGTAGACCCAGATCAGACACCACCTTACATCTAATAAAGTCTAAGAAGGACAGTCCTGAGCTAACAGTGTAGACCCAGAGCATATGCCATGTTATATCT
Organism: Anodontia alba; assembly: GCA_964016985.1. Taxonomy (NCBI): domain Eukaryota; kingdom Metazoa; phylum Mollusca; class Bivalvia; order Lucinida; family Lucinidae; genus Anodontia; species Anodontia alba. The sequence continues at coordinate 68,866,339 of OZ024822.1, forward strand.
AATAAATGGACACTACAAAATCCATTAAATGTCCTAAGTATTTGACAGACAACCCTGAGCTAGCACTGCAGGCCCAGATCAGATGTCACCTAACATTTAATAAATGTCTAAGACAGGCAGTCCTGAACTAACAGTGTAGACCCAGATCAGATGCCATGTTATATCTAATAAATGGACACTACAGAATACCTTAAATACCCTATACAGCTAATACATGGATACTACAAAATACTTTAAATATCCTAAGTATTTGACAGACAGTCCTGAGCTAGCACTTTAGACCCAGACCAGACACCACCTTACATCTAATGAATGGAAACTGTAGAATACCATATATATCCTGAGCTTAGATCTGTTAGGTACAACAAGAAAATGTGACAACTCCAAGATCATACTTTCGCATTATGTACATAATGTAAACATTTTTTATTTATATTCAGCTATGAATTTTCATTTAATTCTAAACAAACTTTTTTTTTTCATTTTAGGTATAAGAGATGAAGTTCTATGAACATTAGGAAGAGTCATCAGATTCCGGATTCTAGTGAAGTTAAGTATTGTATTTTTGTATTTTGTATTGTTATGTTGGTTTGATTTGGATTGGTCTCATCAGGTTTCTCTTTGGTTCAGTTTCTTCCGGGTTTGTTCGTTTTTTTTCTCTATTTGGATTGTAGTGTTTATTGTATTGTATGTTGTAGTGTAATGTGTTTATATTGTATCATATAGTTGGTTACGTTTCATTTGGTTTGGGGTCAGTGGTTTCTTTCGGTTTCATTTGTTTTTTTGTTGTTTTTTTTTCTCTATTTTGGATTATAGTGTTTGTTATATTGTATTGTATATTGTAGTGTAGTGTAATGTATTGTATTGTATTATGCTTGTTTCCGTTGATTTTTGTTTTGGTTTGTTTGATTTGGTTGCATTCGGTTTCATTTGGGTTTTCTCTGTTTGGATGATGGTGTTTATTGTATTGTTTTGTAAATTGTATTGTAATGTTTTGTATTGAATTATATATTTGGTTTTGTTTTGTTTGGATTGGTTATGTTTCTGATTGATTTAGTTTCGTTGGTTTGGTTTGAATTCCTCTATTTGATTTGTAGTATTTATTGTAATGTATTTCTATTTGGATTGTAATGTAATGTAATGTAATGTATAATATTGTATTTTGGTATGCTGTGGCGTGGTATGGTGTGCTGTGGTGCGGTGCGGTGCGGTGCGGTGCGGTGAGGTGAGGTGAGCAGCGATTCGGTGCGATTCAGTGCGATTCAGTGAGGTGTGATGCGGTGCGATTCAGTGCGATTCAGTGAGGTGCGATGAGGTGCGATTCAGTGCGATTCAGTGAGGTGCGATGCGGAGTGGGGTGGTGTGGTATGATATAATATGGAATGGTATGGTACGATAGGTTACTTATGTTATGTTTTTTTTATATTTACAGGTGGTTCTATGGTAGACTGAAACTCATTGAAGGACTGAAACCGATTACTGGTTGTAAGTATCTTTATTTCATAACTGTGTCGAGGAATTAATTTATATGTTTGTTACACGGACATTTTTTAATGTAATACCCCATGATTCAAGAAGGGCAATTGTCAGTTTCTGGCGTAAGAATGTGCACAATACTGGTTAACCGCTTAGAGGGCTAAGCCTGCCCAGTAAACGTGTGGTTAGGTAAATTGACAGCACTTGACATGACCTCACTGGGTTGACTGGGCCGTAAAACCTCAACACAAACAAACAAATAAAACATGTGATACCCTGTTTACACCCCCTGGCCCAAGATTGGCCGATATTCTGTTTCAAATTAAAAAGCGTCCGGGTGACGGCTCACGACTTCGGATCGCGAGGTTCCGAGCTCTAATCCTGCTGGGGGCGGAATTTTGCTTATGATTGTACAGAGCCTTTCATTATCACCCTTCCATCGTCTCAATATGAATTAATGTTGAAAAAAAATGCCAAACCATCATCATCATTATTTCAACACGAAAACACGCTTATACAATTTTGACCCCCTTAAACCCCACTTTTATATAGTAAAACTGGGGTTTTGCAGGGGTATACATCATTTTCACCTCTTTTGCTAAAACATACATTATGGTACTCATTAGAGCCGCCTCGACGAGAAGGTTCTAATGAGTACCCGCACTCCATGTTTTGAAGAGAAATATGAAAATAATCAGAATTTTTTATTTGAAAATTGTTCTTTTTTTTTTTTTTTTTTTTTTTTTTTTGGTTGTGAAAAGTTCATTTGACACTTTTGAATATACCAAAATGGTTCACTGAATGGTTTTATGGTTGTACCTGAATTCGAATAATTTTAACTGTCATTTGCTGAATATCATAGTAGAATTCAATTTTCTCCAAATTACTGGCACATGCTATTAATTTATCGGACTGATTTATTTAAAATTTGATGCTTGTTACTTTTTACAAAGATATTCATCAATCTTCTGACTATAAACCTTGAATTGACTAAGAGAGATAGCAGCAATATTTATATTAGCTCCCTTGACAGGTAAAGTCCAAGGTAGATCAAATACTAACCAGGTGGAACCAGTCCACAATTAGCTTCCCTGATTCGTTGTCCAAAATAAGGAAATATAGTCGCACAAATAGTCCTTCACTTGGATGCTGTGTCTTATGCCAGAGTGACTGAGCAGACTACTTCACTGTGATTCTTTTGATAGATCAACATGTAGGTGTTTTAAAAATTAAGAGTTTCTTTTGTTTCCTTTTGATTTCAGGAAAACGGGTGAACCTGAGCACACCCCTAAGAAGTGAGCCTACATGGGCTGTAACTGTTATGAACTGACAGGTGTTTACTTTGACAGACGACAGCAGGAAAAGGAGCTAGTCATGGTCATGTGTAAAGTGGATAAATTTGAAGGTAAGAAATGATGACATAAGCAGAAGAAAGTATGCATCGATTGCAAAGTTGTTTCCCAAGAGGTCTTTGTATGGAAGGTAATGGAAAAATAATTGTGGTCCGAGGCCAGGTCCTTCTAATTGGAATCCTCTGCTTTTATCTTAGGTCATCAGTGGAATTTAACAAAACTTTACATTTCTCCATAATATACAGTTCATTGCACAGAAAATGTTTCTTTTAAATATCTTGGCATATGACCTTGTTAAAATTAGATTTAAGGAAAAGGAAGTGATACTTAATGGAAACACTAATGATAAAAAACAGAGGAATCCAATTAACTGGACCTGGTTATTTACAGAAAGTAATCAAGGGAGTTAACTGACTACTTTCTCCTGTTGAAAGAGCTTCACTTACACTTTATCAGATATTGCTTAACTTCAGCACATTTATGCCGAGTGTATTCTTCTACCATACCTCTTTGTACCGATCCATTTCCAGTAAAAGGGATGTCTGATTAGATTTAATTATTTCTATGTTGCACAGAAATTCATGTACTTAATGAAAACTGTGTTGAGCCTGATCAGACGCGGCGTTTTCCGGCGTCTGATCTGGGTCTACATTGTTTGCCAATGTCCCATTTATAGGACGATATGCACAAATGGGTTAAAGTACCAAATACATTTTGTAGCAGATTATTTTTCATAGCAACTACATCATGACATTTCATACAAATCATCTGCTTCACATGAAATGTAGACTTATTTTCTCTTAATAATAATAGTATTAATAATAATTATAATAATAATTATTATTATTATTATTATTATTATTATAAAATACTTCACAGTGTCTTCTGCTGCAGTTAAGGGTTATGTCTTAAGTATACTGGTCATAATTTATAGACAGGTATCAATAAAGTGATTTTATACCTGTATTTTTTTCTCTTATGAGGATTTTTAAGAAATTTTATAATGGGATACATATCATCATTTGGACAACAATTATTAAACATGAAGAAATGAGAAAGAATCCACATATTTAACAGTACAGGATGTGATCTTCTGCCCTACTATAGGAAGTGGAATGTCATGCAGTCTGTTCAGGGCTATCATGCCACCTTAAATCTAGTAAATGGATACTGTAGAATACCGTATATACCCTAAGTATTGGACAGAAAGGCCTGGGTTATCAGTATAGACCCAGATCAGACGACACCATACATCTAATAAATGGATACTATAGAATACCTGTTATACTCAAAACATTGGACAGACAGTTCTGAGGTAACAGTGTAGACTCAAATCAGATGCCATATTGCATCTAATAAATGAATACTGTAGAATACCGTATATACCCTTAGTATTGAATAGACAGTCCTGAGCTAACGCTTTAGACCCAGATCAGACACCACCTTACATCTAATAAATGGATACTTTAGAATGCCATATATATCCTAAGTATTGAACAGACAGTCCTGAGCTAACACTGTAGACCCAGATCAGACGCCACCTTACGTTTAATAAATGGATACTTTGGAATACCGAATATATCCTAAGTATTAGACAGAAAAGGCATGGGCTATCAGCTAACAGTGTAGACCCAGATCAGACGACACCATAATCTAATAGGTGGATACTGTAGAATATATGTTATATGCAAAGCATTGGACAGATAGTCCTGAGCTAACAGTGTAGACCCAAATCAGATGCCATGTTACATCTAATAAATGAATACTGCAGAATAACTTAAATACCCTGAGTATTTGACAGACAGTCCTGAGCTAGCACTGTAGACCCAGATCAGACGCCACCTTACATCTAATAAATAGCTACTTCAAAACAGACAGTCCTGAGATAACAGTGTAGACCTAGATCTGATGCCATGTTACATCTAATAAATGGATACTACAGAATAACTTAAATATCCTAGGTATTTGCAACAGTCCTAAGCTAGCACTGTAGACCCAGATCAGACACCACCTTACATCTAATAAAGTCTAAGAAGGACAGTCCTGAGCTAACAGTGTAGACCCAGAGCATATGCCATGTTATATCTAATAAATGGACACTACAAAATCCATTAAATGTCCTAAGTATTTGACAGACAACCCTGAGCTAGCACTGCAGGCCCAGATCAGATGTCACCTAACATTTAATAAATGTCTAAGACAGGCAGTCCTGAACTAACAGTGTAGACCCAGATCAGATGCCATGTTATATCTAATAAATGGACACTACAGAATACCTTAAATACCCTATACAGCTAATACATGGATACTACAAAATACTTTAAATATCCTAAGTATTTGACAGACAGTCCTGAGCTAGCACTTTAGACCCAGACCAGACACCACCTTACATCTAATGAATGGAAACTGTAGAATACCATATATATCCTGAGCTTAGGTCTGTTAGGTACAACAAGAAAATGTAACAACTCCAAGATCATACTTTCGCATTATGTACATAATGTAAACATTTTTTATTTATATTCAGCTATGAATTTTCATTTAATTCTAAACAAACTTTTTTTTTTCATTTTAGGTATAAGAGATGAAGTTCTATGAACATTAGGAAGAGTCATCAGATTCCGGATTCTAGTGAAGTTAAGTATTGTATTTTTGTATTTTGTATTGTTATGTTGGTTTGATTTGGATTGGTCTCATCAGGTTTCTCTTTGGTTCAGTTTCTTCCGGGTTTGTTCGTTTTTTTTCTCTATTTGGATTGTAGTGTTTATTGTATTGTATGTTGTAGTGTAATGTGTTTATATTGTATCATATAGTTGGTTACGTTTCATTTGGTTTGGGGTCAGTGGTTTCTTTCGGTTTCATTTGTTTTTTTGTTGTTTTTTTTTCTCTATTTTGGATTATAGTGTTTGTTATATTGTATTGTATATTGTAGTGTAGTGTAATGTATTGTATTGTATTATGCTTGTTTCCGTTGATTTTTGTTTTGGTTTGTTTGATTTGGTTGCATTCGGTTTCATTTGGGTTTTCTCTGTTTGGATGATGGTGTTTATTGTATTGTTTTGTAAATTGTATTGTAATGTTTTGTATTGAATTATATATTTGGTTTTGTTTTGTTTGGATTGGTTATGTTTCTGATTGATTTAGTTTCGTTGGTTTGGTTTGAATTCCTCTATTTGATTTGTAGTATTTATTGTAATGTATTTCTATTTGGATTGTAATGTAATGTAATGTAATGTATAATATTGTATTTTGGTATGCTGTGGCGTGGTATGGTGTGCTGTGGTGCGGTGCGGTGCGGTGCGGTGAGGTGAGGTGAGCAGCGATTCGGTGCGATTCAGTGCGATTCAGTGAGGTGTGATGCGGTGCGATTCAGTGCGATTCAGTGAGGTGCGATGAGGTGCGATTCAGTGCGATTCAGTGAGGTGCGATGCGGAGTGGGGTGGTGTGGTATGATATAATATGGAATGGTATGGTACGATAGGTTACTTATGTTATGTTTTTTTTATATTTACAGGTGGTTCTATGGTAGACTGAAACTCATTGAAGGACTGAAACCGATTACTGGTTGTAAGTATCTTTATTTCATAACTGTGTCGAGGAATTAATTTATATGTTTGTTACACGGACATTTTTTAATGTAATACCCCATGATTCAAGAAGGGCAATTGTCAGTTTCTGGCGTAAGAATGTGCACAATACTGGTTAACCGCTTAGAGGGCTAAGCCTGCCCAGTAAACGTGTGGTTAGGTAAATTGACAGCACTTGACATGACCTCACTGGGTTGACTGGGCCGTAAAACCTCAACACAAACAAACAAATAAAACATGTGATACCCTGTTTACACCCCCTGGCCCAAGATTGGCCGATATTCTGTTTCAAATTAAAAAGCGTCCGGGTGACGGCTCACGACTTCGGATCGCGAGGTTCCGAGCTCTAATCCTGCTGGGGGCGGAATTTTGCTTATGATTGTACAGAGCCTTTCATTATCACCCTTCCATCGTCTCAATATGAATTAATGTTGAAAAAAAATGCCAAACCATCATCATCATTATTTCAACACGAAAACACGCTTATACAATTTTGACCCCCTTAAACCCCACTTTTATATAGTAAAACTGGGGTTTTGCAGGGGTATACATCATTTTCACCTCTTTTGCTAAAACATACATTATGGTACTCATTAGAGCCGCCTCGACGAGAAGGTTCTAATGAGTACCCGCACTCCATGTTTTGAAGAGAAATATGAAAATAATCAGAATTTTTTATTTGAAAATTGTTCTTTTTTTTTTTTTTTTTTTTTTTTTTTTGGTTGTGAAAAGTTCATTTGACACTTTTGAATATACCAAAATGGTTCACTGAATGGTTTTATGGTTGTACCTGAATTCGAATAATTTTAACTGTCATTTGCTGAATATCATAGTAGAATTCAATTTTCTCCAAATTACTGGCACATGCTATTAATTTATCGGACTGATTTATTTAAAATTTGATGCTTGTTACTTTTTACAAAGATATTCATCAATCTTCTGACTATAAACCTTGAATTGACTAAGAGAGATAGCAGCAATATTTATATTAGCTCCCTTGACAGGTAAAGTCCAAGGTAGATCAAATACTAACCAGGTGGAACCAGTCCACAATTAGCTTCCCTGATTCGTTGTCCAAAATAAGGAAATATAGTCGCACAAATAGTCCTTCACTTGGATGCTGTGTCTTATGCCAGAGTGACTGAGCAGACTACTTCACTGTGATTCTTTTGATAGATCAACATGTAGGTGTTTTAAAAATTAAGAGTTTCTTTTGTTTCCTTTTGATTTCAGGAAAACGGGTGAACCTGAGCACACCCCTAAGAAGTGAGCCTACATGGGCTGTAACTGTTATGAACTGACAGGTGTTTACTTTGACAGACGACAGCAGGAAAAGGAGCTAGTCATGGTCATGTGTAAAGTGGATAAATTTGAAGGTAAGAAATGATGACATAAGCAGAAGAAAGTATGCATCGATTGCAAAGTTGTTTCCCAAGAGGTCTTTGTATGGAAGGTAATGGAAAAATAATTGTGGTCCGAGGCCAGGTCCTTCTAATTGGAATCCTCTGCTTTTATCTTAGGTCATCAGTGGAATTTAACAAAACTTTACATTTCTCCATAATATACAGTTCATTGCACAGAAAATGTTTCTTTTAAATATCTTGGCATATGACCTTGTTAAAATTAGATTTAAGGAAAAGGAAGTGATACTTAATGGAAACACTAATGATAAAAAACAGAGGAATCCAATTAACTGGACCTGGTTATTTACAGAAAGTAATCAAGGGAGTTAACTGACTACTTTCTCCTGTTGAAAGAGCTTCACTTACACTTTATCAGATATTGCTTAACTTCAGCACATTTATGCCGAGTGTATTCTTCTACCATACCTCTTTGTACCGATCCATTTCCAGTAAAAGGGATGTCTGATTAGATTTAATTATTTCTATGTTGCACAGAAATTCATGTACTTAATGAAAACTGTGTTGAGCCTGATCAGACGCGGCGTTTTCCGGCGTCTGATCTGGGTCTACATTGTTTGCCAATGTCCCATTTATAGGACGATATGCACAAATGGGTTAAAGTACCAAATACATTTTGTAGCAGATTATTTTTCATAGCAACTACATCATGACATTTCATACAAATCATCTGCTTCACATGAAATGTAGACTTATTTTCTCTTAATAATAATAGTATTAATAATAATTATAATAATAATTATTATTATTATTATTATTATTATTATAAAATACTTCACAGTGTCTTCTGCTGCAGTTAAGGGTTATGTCTTAAGTATACTGGTCATAATTTATAGACAGGTATCAATAAAGTGATTTTATACCTGTATTTTTTTCTCTTATGAGGATTTTTAAGAAATTTTATAATGGGATACATATCATCATTTGGACAACAATTATTAAACATGAAGAAATGAGAAAGAATCCACATATTTAACAGTACAGGATGTGATCTTCTGCCCTACTATAGGAAGTGGAATGTCATGCAGTCTGTTCAGGGCTATCATGCCACCTTAAATCTAGTAAATGGATACTGTAGAATACCGTATATACCCTAAGTATTGGACAGAAAGGCCTGGGTTATCAGTATAGACCCAGATCAGACGACACCATACATCTAATAAATGGATACTATAGAATACCTGTTATACTCAAAACATTGGACAGACAGTCCTGAGGTAACAGTGTAGACTCAAATCAGATGCCATATTGCATCTAATAAATGAATACTGTAGAATACCGTATATACCCTTAGTATTGAATAGACAGTCCTGAGCTAACGCTTTAGACCCAGATCAGACACCACCTTACATCTAATAAATGGATACTTTAGAATGCCATATATATCCTAAGTATTGAACAGACAGTCCTGAGCTAACACTGTAGACCCAGATCAGACGCCACCTTACGTTTAATAAATGGATACTTTGGAATACCGAATATATCCTAAGTATTAGACAGAAAAGGCATGGGCTATCAGCTAACAGTGTAGACCCAGATCAGACGACACCATAATCTAATAGGTGGATACTGTAGAATATATGTTATATGCAAAGCATTGGACAGATAGTCCTGAGCTAACAGTGTAGACCCAAATCAGATGCCATGTTACATCTAATAAATGAATACTGCAGAATAACTTAAATACCCTGAGTATTTGACAGACAGTCCTGAGCTAGCACTGTAGACCCAGATCAGACGCCACCTTACATCTAATAAATAGCTACTTCAAAACAGACAGTCCTGAGATAACAGTGTAGACCTAGATCTGATGCCATGTTACATCTAATAAATGGATACTACAGAATAACTTAAATATCCTAGGTATTTGCAACAGTCCTAAGCTAGCACTGTAGACCCAGATCAGACACCACCTTACATCTAATAAAGTCTAAGAAGGACAGTCCTGAGCTAACAGTGTAGACCCAGAGCATATGCCATGTTATATCTAATAAATGGACACTACAAAATCCATTAAATGTCCTAAGTATTTGACAGACAACCCTGAGCTAGCACTGCAGGCCCAGATCAGATGTCACCTAACATTTAATAAATGTCTAAGACAGGCAGTCCTGAACTAACAGTGTAGACCCAGATCAGATGCCATGTTATATCTAATAAATGGACACTACAGAATACCTTAAATACCCTATACAGCTAATACATGGATACTACAAAATACTTTAAATATCCTAAGTATTTGACAGACAGTCCTGAGCTAGCACTTTAGACCCAGACCAGACACCACCTTACATCTAATGAATGGAAACTGTAGAATACCATATATATCCTGAGCTTAGGTCTGTTAGGTACAACAAGAAAATGTAACAACTCCAAGATCATACTTTCGCATTATGTACATAATGTAAACATTTTTTATTTATATTCAGCTATGAATTTTCATTTAATTCTAAACAAACTTTTTTTTTCATTTTAGGTATAAGAGATGAAGTTCTATGAACATTAGGAAGAGTCATCAGATTCCGGATTCTAGTGAAGTTAAGTATTGTATTTTTGTATTTTGTATTGTTATGTTGGTTTGATTTGGATTGGTCTCATCAGGTTTCTCTTTGGTTCAGTTTCTTCCGGGTTTGTTCGTTTTTTTTCTCTATTTGGATTGTAGTGTTTATTGTATTGTATGTTGTAGTGTAATGTGTTTATATTGTATCATATAGTTGGTTACGTTTCATTTGGTTTGGGGTCAGTGGTTTCTTTCGGTTTCATTTGTTTTTTTGTTGTTTTTTTTTCTCTATTTTGGATTATAGTGTTTGTTATATTGTATTGTATATTGTAGTGTAGTGTAATGTATTGTATTGTATTATGCTTGTTTCCGTTGATTTTTGTTTTGGTTTGTTTGATTTGGTTGCATTCGGTTTCATTTGGGTTTTCTCTGTTTGGATGATGGTGTTTATTGTATTGTTTTGTAAATTGTATTGTAATGTTTTGTATTGAATTATATATTTGGTTTTGTTTTGTTTGGATTGGTTATGTTTCTGATTGATTTAGTTTCGTTGGTTTGGTTTGAATTCCTCTATTTGATTTGTAGTATTTATTGTAATGTATTTCTATTTGGATTGTAATGTAATGTAATGTAATGTATAATATTGTATTTTGGTATGCTGTGGCGTGGTATGGTGTGCTGTGGTGCGGTGCGGTGCGGTGCGGTGCGGTGAGGTGAGGTGAGCAGCGATTCGGTGCGATTCAGTGCGATTCAGTGAGGTGCGATGCGGTGCGATTCAGTGCGATTCAGTGAGGTGCGATGAGGTGCGATTCAGTGCGATTCAGTGAGGTGCGATGCGGAGTGGGGTGGTGTGGTATGATATAATATGGAATGGTATGGTACGATAGGTTACTTATGTTATGTTTTTTTTATATTTACAGGTGGTTCTATGGTAGACTGAAACTCATTGAAGGACTGAAACCGATTACTGGTTGTAAGTATCTTTATTTCATAACTGTGTCGAGGAATTAATTTATATGTTTGTTACACGGACATTTTTTAATGTAATACCCCATGATTCAAGAAGGGCAATTGTCAGTTTCTGGCGTAAGAATGTGCACAATACTGGTTAACCGCTTAGAGGGCTAAGCCTGCCCAGTAAACGTGTGGTTAGGTAAATTGACAGCACTTGACATGACCTCACTGGGTTGACTGGGCCGTAAAACCTCAACACAAACAAACAAATAAAACATGTGATACCCTGTTTACACCCCCTGGCCCAAGATTGGCCGATATTCTGTTTCAAATTAAAAAGCGTCCGGGTGACGGCTCACGACTTCGGATCGCGAGGTTCCGAGCTCTAATCCTGCTGGGGGCGGAATTTTGCTTATGATTGTACAGAGCCTTTCATTATCACCCTTCCATCGTCTCAATATGAATTAATGTTGAAAAAAAATGCCAAACCATCATCATCATTATTTCAACACGAAAACACGCTTATACAAAATTGACCCCCTTAAACCCCACTTTTATATAGTAAAACTGGGGTTTTGCAGGGGTATACATCATTTTCACCTCTTTTGCTAAAACATACATTATGGTACTCATTAGAGCCGCCTCGACGAGAAGGTTCTAATGAGTACCCGCACTCCATGTTTTGAAGAGAAATATGAAAATAATCAGAATTTTTTATTTGAAAATTGTTCTTTTTTTTTTTTTTTTTTTTTTTTTTGGTTGTGAAAAGTTCATTTGACACTTTTGAATATACCAAAATGGTTCACTGAATGGTTTTATGGTTGTACCTGAATTCGAATAATTTTAACTGTCATTTGCTGAATATCATAGTAGAATTCAATTTTCTCCAAATTACTGGCACATGCTATTAATTTATCGGACTGATTTATTTAAAATTTGATGCTTGTTACTTTTTACAAAGATATTCATCAATCTTCTGACTATAAACCTTGAATTGACTAAGAGAGATAGCAGCAATATTTATATTAGCTCCCTTGACAGGTAAAGTCCAAGGTAGATCAAATACTAACCAGGTGGAACCAGTCCACAATTAGCTTCCCTGATTCGTTGTCCAAAATAAGGAAATATAGTCGCACAAATAGTCCTTCACTTGGATGCTGTGTCTTATGCCAGAGTGACTGAGCAGACTACTTCACTGTGATTCTTTTGATAGATCAACATGTAGGTGTTTTAAAAATTAAGAGTTTCTTTTGTTTCCTTTTGATTTCAGGAAAACGGGTGAACCTGAGCACACCCCTAAGAAGTGAGCCTACATGGGCTGTAACTGTTATGAACTGACAGGTGTTTACTTTGACAGACGACAGCAGGAAAAGGAGCTAGTCATGGTCATGTGTAAAGTGGATAAATTTGAAGGTAAGAAATGATGACATAAGCAGAAGAAAGTATGCATCGATTGCAAAGTTGTTTCCCAAGAGGTCTTTGTATGGAAGGTAATGGAAAAATAATTGTGGTCCGAGGCCAGGTCCTTCTAATTGGAATCCTCTGCTTTTATCTTAGGTCATCAGTGGAATTTAACAAAACTTTACATTTCTCCATAATATACAGTTCATTGCACAGAAAATGTTTCTTTTAAATATCTTGGCATATGACCTTGTTAAAATTAGATTTAAGGAAAAGGAAGTGATACTTAATGGAAACACTAATGATAAAAAACAGAGGAATCCAATTAACTGGACCTGGTTATTTACAGAAAGTAATCAAGGGAGTTAACTGACTACTTTCTCCTGTTGAAAGAGCTTCACTTACACTTTATCAGATATTGCTTAACTTCAGCACATTTATGCCGAGTGTATTCTTCTACCATACCTCTTTGTACCGATCCATTTCCAGTAAAAGGGATGTCTGATTAGATTTAATTATTTCTATGTTGCACAGAAATTCATGTACTTAATGAAAACTGTGTTGAGCCTGATCAGACGCGGCGTTTTCCGGCGTCTGATCTGGGTCTACATTGTTTGCCAATGTCCCATTTATAGGACGATATGCACAAATGGGTTAAAGTACCAAATACATTTTGTAGCAGATTATTTTTCATAGCAACTACATCATGACATTTCATACAAATCATCTGCTTCACATGAAATGTAGACTTATTTTCTCTTAATAATAATAGTATTAATAATAATAATAATAATTATTATTATTATTATTATTATTATTATTATTATTATTATAAAATACTTCACAGTGTCTTCTGCTGCAGTTAAGGGTTATGTCTTAAGTATACTGGTCATAATTTATAGACAGGTATCAATAAAGTGATTTTATACCTGTATTTTTTTCTCTTATGAGGATTTTTAAGAAATTTTATAATGGGATACATATCATCATTTGGACAACAATTATTAAACATGAAGAAATGAGAAAGAATCCACATATTTAACAGTACAGGATGTGATCTTCTGCCCTACTATAGGAAGTGGAATGTCATGCAGTCTGTTCAGGGCTATCATGCCACCTTAAATCTAGTAAATGGATACTGTAGAATACCGTATATACCCTAAGTATTGGACAGAAAGGCCTGGGTTATCAGTATAGACCCAGATCAGACGACACCATACATCTAATAAATGGATACTATAGAATACCTGTTATACTCAAAACATTGGACAGACAGTCCTGAGGTAACAGTGTAGACTCAAATCAGATGCCATATTGCATCTAATAAATGAATACTGTAGAATACCGTATATACCCTTAGTATTGAATAGACAGTCCTGAGCTAACGCTTTAGACCCAGATCAGACACCACCTTACATCTAATAAATGGATACTTTAGAATGCCATATATATCCTAAGTATTGAACAGACAGTCCTGAGCTAACACTGTAGACCCAGATCAGACGCCACCTTACGTTTAATAAATGGATACTTTGGAATACCGAATATATCCTAAGTATTAGACAGAAAGGCATGGGCTATCAGCTAACAGTGTAGACCCAGATCAGACGACACCATAATCTAATAGGTGGATACTGTAGAATATATGTTATATGCAAAGCATTGGACAGATAGTCCTGAGCTAACAGTGTAGACCCAAATCAGATGCCATGTTACATCTAATAAATGAATACTGCAGAATAACTTAAATACCCTGAGTATTTGACAGACAGTCCTGAGCTAGCACTGTAGACCCAGATCAGACGCCACCTTACATCTAATAAATAGCTACTTCAAAACTGACAGTCCTGAGATAACAGTGTAGACCTATATCTGATGCCATGTTACATCTAATAAATGGATACTACAGAATAACTTAAATATCCTAGGTATTTGCAACAGTCCTAAGCTAGCACTGTAGACCCAGATCAGACACCACCTTACATCTAATAAAGTCTAAGAAGGACAGTCCTGAGCTAACAGTGTAGACCCAGAGCATATGCCATGTTATATCTAATAAATGGACACTACAAAATCCATTAAATGTCCTAAGTATTTGACAGACAACCCTGAGCTAGCACTGCAGGCCCAGATTAGATGTCACCTAACATTTAATAAATGTCTAAGACAGGCAGTCCTGAACTAACAGTGTAGACCCAGATCAGATGCCATGTTATATCTAATAAATGGACACTACAGAATACCTTAAATACCCTATACAGCTAATACATGGATACTACAAAATACTTTAAATATCCTAAGTATTTGACAGACAGTCCTGAGCTAGCACTTTAGACCCAGACCAGACACCACCTTACATCTAATGAATGGAAACTGTAGAATACCATATATATCCTGAGCTTAGGTCTGTTAGGTACAACAAGAAAATGTGACAACTCCAAGATCATACTTTCGCATTATGTACATAATGTAAACATTTTTTATTTATATTCAGCTATGAATTTTCATTTAATTCTAAACAAACTTTTTTTTTTCATTTTAGGTATAAGAGATGAAGTTCTATGAACATTAGGAAGAGTCATCAGATTCCGGATTCTAGTGAAGTTAAGTATTGTATTTTTGTATTTTGTATTGTTATGTTGGTTTGATTTGGATTGGTCTCATCAGGTTTCTCTTTGGTTCAGTTTCTTCCGGGTTTGTTCGTTTTTTTTCTCTATTTGGATTGTAGCGTTTATTGTATTGTATGTTATAGTGTAATGTGTTTATATTGTATCATATAGTTGGTTACGTTTCATTTGGTTTGGGGTCAGTGGTTTCTTTCGGTTTCATTTGTTTTTTTGTTGTTTTTTTTTCTCTATTTTGGATTATAGTGTTTGTTATATTGTATTGTATATTGTAGTGTAGTGTAATGTATTGTATTGTATTATGCTTGTTTCCGTTGATTTTTGTTTTGGTTTGTTTGATTTGGTTGCATTCGGTTTCATTTGGGTTTTCTCTGTTTGGATGATGGTGTTTATTGTATTGTTTTGTAAATTGTATTGTAATGTTTTGTATTGAATTATATATTTGGTTTTGTTTTGTTTGGATTGGTTATGTTTCTGATTGATTTAGTTTCGTTGGTTTGGTTTGAATTCCTCTATTTGATTTGTAGTATTTATTGTAATGTATTTCTATTTGGATTGTAATGTAATGTAATGTAATGTATAATATTGTATTTTGGTATGCTGTGGCGTGGTATGGTGTGCTGTGGTGCGGTGCGGTGCGGTGCGGTGCGGTGAGGTGAGGTGAGGTGCGATTCGGTGCGATTCAGTGCGATTCAGTGAGGTGCGATGCGGTGCGATTCAGTGCGATTCAGTGAGGTGCGATGAGGTGCGATTCAGTGCGATTCAGTGCGATTCAGTGAGGTGCGATGCGGAGTGGGGTGGTGTGGTATGATATAATATGGAATGGTATGGTATGGTACGATAGGTTACTTATGTTATGTTTTTTTTATATTTACAGGTGGTTCTATGGTAGACTGAAACTCATTGAAGGACTGAAACCGATTACTGGTTGTAAGTATCTTTATTTCATAACTGTGTCGAGGAATTAATTTATATGTTTGTTACACGGACATTTTTTAATGTAATACCCCATGATTCAAGAAGGGCAATTGTCAGTTTCTGGCGTAAGAATGTGCACAATACTGGTTAACCGCTTAGAGGGCTAAGCCTGCCCAGTAAACGTGTGGTTAGGTAAATTGACAGCACTTGACATGACCTCACTGGGTTGACTGGGCCGTAAAACCTCAACACAAACAAACAAATAAAACATGTGATACCCTGTTTACACCCCCTGGCCCAAGATTGGCCGATATTCTGTTTCAAATTAAAAAGCGTCCGGGTGACGGCTCACGACTTCGGATCGCGAGGTTCCGAGCTCTAATCCTGCTGGGGGCGGAATTTTGCTTATGATTGTACAGAGCCTTTCATTATCACCCTTCCATCGTCTCAATATGAATTAATGTTGAAAAAAAATGCCAAACCATCATCATCATTATTTCAACACGAAAACACGCTTATACAATTTTGACCCCCTTAAACCCCACTTTTATATAGTAAAACTGGGGTTTTGCAGGGGTATACATCATTTTCACCTCTTTTGCTAAAACATACATTATGGTACTCATTAGAGCCGCCTCGACGAGAAGGTTCTAATGAGTACCCGCACTCCATGTTTTGAAGAGAAATATGAAAATAATCAGAATTTTTTATTTGAAAATTGTTCTTTTTTTTTTTTTTTTTTTTTTTTTTTGGTTGTGAAAAGTTCATTTGACACTTTTGAATATACCAAAATGGTTCACTGAATGGTTTTATGGTTGTACCTGAATTCGAATAATTTTAACTGTCATTTGCTGAATATCATAGTAGAATTCAATTTTCTCCAAATTACTGGCACATGCTATTAATTTATCGGACTGATTTATTTAAAATTTGATGCTTGTTACTTTTTACAAAGATATTCATCAATCTTCTGACTATAAACCTTGAATTGACTAAGAGAGATAGCAGCAATATTTATATTAGCTCCCTTGACAGGTAAAGTCCAAGGTAGATCAAATACTAACCAGGTGGAACCAGTCCACAATTAGCTTCCCTGATTCGTTGTCCAAAATAAGGAAATGTAGTCGCACAAATAGTCCTTCACTTGGATGCTGTGTCTTATGCCAGAGTGACTGAGCAGACTACTTCACTGTGATTCTTTTGATAGATCATCATGTAGGTGTTTTAAAAATTAAGAGTTTCTTTTGTTTCCTTTTGATTTCAGGAAAACGGGTGAACCTGAGCACACCCCTAAGAAGTGAGCCTACATGGGCTGTAACTGTTATGAACTGACAGGTGTTTACTTTGACAGACGACAGCAGGAAAAGGAGCTAGTCATGGTCATGTGTAAAGTGGATAAATTTGAAGGTAAGAAATGATGACATAAGCAGAAGAAAGTATGCATCGATTGCAAAGTTGTTTCCCAAGAGGTCTTTGTATGGAAGGTAATGGAAAAATAATTGTGGTCCGAGGCCAGGTCCTTCTAATTGGAATCCTCTGCTTTTATCTTAGGTCATCAGTGGAATTTAACAAAACTTTACATTTCTCCATAATATACAGTTCATTGCACAGAAAATGTTTCTTTTAAATATCTTGG
Organism: Anodontia alba; assembly: GCA_964016985.1. NCBI lineage: Eukaryota > Metazoa > Mollusca > Bivalvia > Lucinida > Lucinidae > Anodontia > Anodontia alba. Next base: position 68,884,208 of record OZ024822.1, read on the forward strand.
CATATGACCTTGTTAAAATTAGATTTAAGGAAAAGGAAGTGATACTTAATGGAAACACTAATGATAAAAAACAGAGGAATCCAATTAACTGGACCTGGTTATTTACAGAAAGTAATCAAGGGAGTTAACTGACTACTTTCTCCTGTTGAAAGAGCTTCACTTACACTTTATCAGATATTGCTTAACTTCAGCACATTTATGCCGAGTGTATTCTTCTACCATACCTCTTTGTACCGATCCATTTCCAGTAAAAGGGATGTCTGATTAGATTTAATTATTTCTATGTTGCACAGAAATTCATGTACTTAATGAAAACTGTGTTGAGCCTGATCAGACGCGGCGTTTTCCGGCGTCTGATCTGGGTCTACATTGTTTGCCAATGTCCCATTTATAGGACGATATGCACAAATGGGTTAAAGTACCAAATACATTTTGTAGCAGATTATTTTTCATAGCAACTACATCATGACATTTCATACAAATCATCTGCTTCACATGAAATGAAGACTTATTTTCTCTTAATAATAATAGTATTAATAATAATAATAATAATTATTATTATTATTATTATTATTATTATTATTATTATTATTATTATAAAATACTTCACAGTGTCTTCTGCTGCAGTTAAGGGTTATGTCTTAAGTATACTGGTCATAATTTATAGACAGGTATCAATAAAGTGATTTTATACCTGTATTTTTTTCTCTTATGAGGATTTTTAAGAAATTTTATAATGGGATACATATCATCATTTGGACAACAATTATTAAACATGAAGAAATGAGAAAGAATCCACATATTTAACAGTACAGGATGTGATCTTCTGCCCTACTATAGGAAGTGGAATGTCATGCAGTCTGTTCAGGGCTATCATGCCACCTTAAATCTAGTAAATGGATACTGTAGAATACCGTATATACCCTAAGTATTGGACAGAAAGGCCTGGGTTATCAGTATAGACCCAGATCAGACGACACCATACATCTAATAAATGGATACTATAGAATACCTGTTATACTCAAAACATTGGACAGACAGTCCTGAGGTAACAGTGTAGACTCAAATCAGATGCCATATTGCATCTAATAAATGAATACTGTAGAATACCGTATATACCCTTAGTATTGAATAGACAGTCCTGAGCTAACGCTTTAGACCCAGATCAGACACCACCTTACATCTAATAAATGGATACTTTAGAATGCCATATATATCCTAAGTATTGAACAGACAGTCCTGAGCTAACACTGTAGACCCAGATCAGACGCCACCTTACGTTTAATAAATGGATACTTTGGAATACCGAATATATCCTAAGTATTAGACAGAAAAGGCATGGGCTATCAGCTAACAGTGTAGACCCAGATCAGACGACACCATAATCTAATAGGTGGATACTGTAGAATATATGTTATATGCAAAGCATTGGACAGATAGTCCTGAGCTAACAGTGTAGACCCAAATCAGATGCCATGTTACATCTAATAAATGAATACTGCAGAATAACTTAAATACCCTGAGTATTTGACAGACAGTCCTGAGCTAGCACTGTAGACCCAGATCAGACGCCACCTTACATCTAATAAATAGCTACTTCAAAACAGACAGTCCTGAGATAACAGTGTAGACCTAGATCTGATGCCATGTTACATCTAATAAATGGATACTACAGAATAACTTAAATATCCTAGGTATTTGCAACAGTCCTAAGCTAGCACTGTAGACCCAGATCAGACACCACCTTACATCTAATAAAGTCTAAGAAGGACAGTCCTGAGCTAACAGTGTAGACCCAGAGCATATGCCATGTTATATCTAATAAATGGACACTACAAAATCCATTAAATGTCCTAAGTATTTGACAGACAACCCTGAGCTAGCACTGCAGGCCCAGATCAGATGTCACCTAACATTTAATAAATGTCTAAGACAGGCAGTCCTGAACTAACAGTGTAGACCCAGATCAGATGCCATGTTATATCTAATAAATGGACACTACAGAATACCTTAAATACCCTATACAGCTAATACATGGATACTACAAAATACTTTAAATATCCTAAGTATTTGACAGACAGTCCTGAGCTAGCACTTTAGACCCAGACCAGACACCACCTTACATCTAATGAATGGAAACTGTAGAATACCATATATATCCTGAGCTTAGGTCTGTTAGGTACAACAAGAAAATGTGACAACTCCAAGATCATACTTTCGCATTATGTACATAATGTAAACATTTTTTATTTATATTCAGCTATGAATTTTCATTTAATTCTAAACAAACTTTTTTTTTTCATTTTAGGTATAAGAGATGAAGTTCTATGAACATTAGGAAGAGTCATCAGATTCCGGATTCTAGTGAAGTTAAGTATTGTATTTTTGTATTTTGTATTGTTATGTTGGTTTGATTTGGATTGGTCTCATCAGGTTTCTCTTTGGTTCAGTTTCTTCCGGGTTTGTTCGTTTTTTTTCTCTATTTGGATTGTAGTGTTTATTGTATTGTATGTTGTAGTGTAATGTGTTTATATTGTATCATATAGTTGGTTACGTTTCATTTGGTTTGGGGTCAGTGGTTTCTTTCGGTTTCATTTGTTTTTTTTTGTTGTTTTTTTTTCTCTATTTTGGATTATAGTGTTTGTTATATTGTATTGTATATTGTAGTGTAGTGTAATGTATTGTATTGTATTATGCTTGTTTCCGTTGATTTTTGTTTTGGTTTGTTTGATTTGGTTGCATTCGGTTTCATTTGGGTTTTCTCTGTTTGGATGATGGTGTTTATTGTATTGTTTTGTAAATTGTATTGTAATGTTTTGTATTGAATTATATATTTGGTTTTGTTTTGTTTGGATTGGTTATGTTTCTGATTGATTTAGTTTCGTTGGTTTGGTTTGAATTCCTCTATTTGATTTGTAGTATTTATTGTAATGTATTTCTATTTGGATTGTAATGTAATGTAATGTAATGTATAATATTGTATTTTGGTATGCTGTGGCGTGGTATGGTGTGCTGTGGTGCGGTGCGGTGCGGTGCGGTGCGGTGAGGTGAGGTGAGGTGCGATTCGGTGCGATTCAGTGCGATTCAGTGAGGTGCGATGCGGTGCGATTCAGTGCGATTCAGTGAGGTGCGATGAGGTGCGATTCAGTGCGATTCAGTGAGGTGCGATGCGGAGTGGGGTGGTGTGGTATGATATAATATGGAATGGTATGGTACGATAGGTTACTTATGTTATGTTTTTTTTATATTTACAGGTGGTTCTATGGTAGACTGAAACTCATTGAAGGACTGAAACCGATTACTGGTTGTAAGTATCTTTATTTCATAACTGTGTCGAGGAATTAATTTATATGTTTGTTACACGGACATTTTTTAATGTAATACCCCATGATTCAAGAAGGGCAATTGTCAGTTTCTGGCGTAAGAATGTGCACAATACTGGTTAACCGCTTAGAGGGCTAAGCCTGCCCAGTAAACGTGTGGTTAGGTAAATTGACAGCACTTGACATGACCTCACTGGGTTGACTGGGCCGTAAAACCTCAACACAAACAAACAAATAAAACATGTGATACCCTGTTTACACCCCCTGGCCCAAGATTGGCCGATATTCTGTTTCAAATTAAAAAGCGTCCGGGTGACGGCTCACGACTTCGGATCGCGAGGTTCCGAGCTCTAATCCTGCTGGGGGCGGAATTTTGCTTATGATTGTACAGAGCCTTTCATTATCACCCTTCCATCGTCTCAATATGAATTAATGTTGAAAAAAAATGCCAAACCATCATCATCATTATTTCAACACGAAAACACGCTTATACAATTTTGACCCCCTTAAACCCCACTTTTATATAGTAAAACTGGGGTTTTGCAGGGGTATACATCATTTTCACCTCTTTTGCTAAAACATACATTATGGTACTCATTAGAGCCGCCTCGACGAGAAGGTTCTAATGAGTACCCGCACTCCATGTTTTGAAGAGAAATATGAAAATAATCAGAATTTTTTATTTGAAAATTGTTCTTTTTTTTTTTTTTTTTTTTTTTTTTTGGTTGTGAAAAGTTCATTTGACACTTTTGAATATACCAAAATGGTTCACTGAATGGTTTTATGGTTGTACCTGAATTCGAATAATTTTAACTGTCATTTGCTGAATATCATAGTAGAGTTCAATTTTCTCCAAATTACTGGCACATGCTATTAATTTATCGGACTGATTTATTTAAAATTTGATGCTTGTTACTTTTTACAAAGATATTCATCAATCTTCTGACTATAAACCTTGAATTGACTAAGAGAGATAGCAGCAATATTTATATTAGCTCCCTTGACAGGTAAAGTCCAAGGTAGATCAAATACTAACCAGGTGGAACCAGTCCACAATTAGCTTCCCTGATTCGTTGTCCAAAATAAGGAAATATAGTCGCACAAATAGTCCTTCACTTGGATGCTGTGTCTTATGCCAGAGTGACTGAGCAGACTACTTCACTGTGATTCTTTTGATAGATCAACATGTAGGTGTTTTAAAAATTAAGAGTTTCTTTTGTTTCCTTTTGATTTCAGGAAAACGGGTGAACCTGAGCACACCCCTAAGAAGTGAGCCTACATGGGCTGTAACTGTTATGAACTGACAGGTGTTTACTTTGACAGACGACAACAGGAAAAGGAGCTAGTCATGGTCATGTGTAAAGTGGATAAATTTGAAGGTAAGAAATGATGACATAAGCAGAAGAAAGTATGCATCGATTGCAAAGTTGTTTCCCAAGAGGTCTTTGTATGGAAGGTAATGGAAAAATAATTGTGGTCCGAGGCCAGGTCCTTCTAATTGGAATCCTCTGCTTTTATCTTAGGTCATCAGTGGAATTTAACAAAACTTTACATTTCTCCATAATATACAGTTCATTGCACAGAAAATGTTTCTTTTAAATATCTTGGCATATGACCTTGTTAAAATTAGATTTAAGGAAAAGGAAGTGATACTTAATGGAAACACTAATGATAAAAAACAGAGGAATCCAATTAACTGGACCTGGTTATTTACAGAAAGTAATCAAGGGAGTTAACTGACTACTTTCTCCTGTTGAAAGAGCTTCACTTACACTTTATCAGATATTGCTTAACTTCAGCACATTTATGCCGAGTGTATTCTTCTACCATACCTCTTTGTACCGATCCATTTCCAGTAAAAGGGATGTCTGATTAGATTTAATTATTTCTATGTTGCACAGAAATTCATGTACTTAATGAAAACTGTGTTGAGCCTGATCAGACGCGGCGTTTTCCGGCGTCTGATCTGGGTCTACATTGTTTGCCAATGTCCCATTTATAGGACGATATGCACAAATGGGTTAAAGTACCAAATACATTTTGTAGCAGATTATTTTTCATAGCAACTACATCATGACATTTCATACAAATCATCTGCTTCACATGAAATGTAGACTTATTTTCTCTTAATAATAATAGTATTAATAATAATAATAATAATAATTATTATTATTATTATTATTATTATTATTATTATTATTATAAAATACTTCACAGTGTCTTCTGCTGCAGTTAAGGGTTATGTCTTAAGTATACTGGTCATAATTTATAGACAGGTATCAATAAAGTGATTTTATACCTGTATTTTTTTCTCTTATGAGGATTTTTAAGAAATTTTATAATGGGATACATATCATCATTTGGACAACAATTATTAAACATGAAGAAATGAGAAAGAATCCACATATTTAACAGTACAGGATGTGATCTTCTGCCCTACTATAGGAAGTGGAATGTCATGCAGTCTGTTCAGGGCTATCATGCCACCTTAAATCTAGTAAATGGATACTGTAGAATACCGTATATACCCTAAGTATTGGACAGAAAGGCCTGGGTTATCAGTATAGACCCAGATCAGACGACACCATACATCTAATAAATGGATACTATAGAATACCTGTTATACTCAAAACATTGGACAGACAGTCCTGAGGTAACAGTGTAGACTCAAATCAGATGCCATATTGCATCTAATAAATGAATACTGTAGAATACCGTATATACCCTTAGTATTGAATAGACAGTCCTGAGCTAACGCTTTAGACCCAGATCAGACACCACCTTACATCTAATAAATGGATACTTTAGAATGCCATATATATCCTAAGTATTGAACAGACAGTCCTGAGCTAACACTGTAGACCCAGATCAGACGCCACCTTACGTTTAATAAATGGATACTTTGGAATACCGAATATATCCTAAGTATTAGACAGAAAAGGCATGGGCTATCAGCTAACAGTGTAGACCCAGATCAGACGACACCATAATCTAATAGGTGGATACTGTAGAATATATGTTATATGCAAAGCATTGGACAGATAGTCCTGAGCTAACAGTGTAGACCCAAATCAGATGCCATGTTACATCTAATAAATGAATACTGCAGAATAACTTAAATACCCTGAGTATTTGACAGACAGTCCTGAGCTAGCACTGTAGGCCCAGATCAGACGCCACCTTACATCTAATAAATAGCTACTTCAAAACAGACAGTCCTGAGATAACAGTGTAGACCTAGATCTGATGCCATGTTACATCTAATAAATGGATACTACAGAATAACTTAAATATCCTAGGTATTTGCAACAGTCCTAAGCTAGCACTGTAGACCCAGATCAGACACCACCTTACATCTAATAAAGTCTAAGAAGGACAGTCCTGAGCTAACAGTGTAGACCCAGAGCATATGCCATGTTATATCTAATAAATGGACACTACAAAATCCATTAAATGTCCTAAGTATTTGACAGACAACCCTGAGCTAGCACTGCAGGCCCAGATCAGATGTCACCTAACATTTAATAAATGTCTAAGACAGGCAGTCCTGAACTAACAGTGTAGACCCAGATCAGATGCCATGTTATATCTAATAAATGGACACTACAGAATACCTTAAATACCCTATACAGCTAATACATGGATACTACAAAATACTTTAAATATCCTAAGTATTTGACAGACAGTCCTGAGCTAGCACTTTAGACCCAGACCAGACACCACCTTACATCTAATGAATGGAAACTGTAGAATACCATATATATCCTGAGCTTAGGTCTGTTAGGTACAACAAGAAAATGTGACAACTCCAAGATCATACTTTCGCATTATGTACATAATGTAAACATTTTTTATTTATATTCAGCTATGAATTTTCATTTAATTCTAAACAAACTTTTTTTTTTCATTTTAGGTATAAGAGATGAAGTTCTATGAACATTAGGAAGAGTCATCAGATTCCGGATTCTAGTGAAGTTAAGTATTGTATTTTTGTATCTTGTATTGTTATGTTGGTTTGATTTGGATTGGTCTCATCAGGTTTCTCTTTGGTTCAGTTTCTTCCGGGTTTGTTCGTTTTTTTTTCTCTATTTGGATTGTAGTGTTTATTGTATTGTATGTTGTAGTGTAATGTGTTTATATTGTATCATATAGTTGGTTACGTTTCATTTGGTTTGGGGTCAGTGGTTTCTTTCGGTTTCATTTGTTTTTTTGTTGTTTTTTTTTCTCTATTTTGGATTATAGTGTTTGTTATATTGTATTGTATATTGTAGTGTAGTGTAATGTATTGTATTGTATTATGCTTGTTTCCGTTGATTTTTGTTTTGGTTTGTTTGATTTGGTTGCATTCGGTTTCATTTGGGTTTTCTCTGTTTGGATGATGGTGTTTATTGTATTGTTTTGTAAATTGTATTGTAATGTTTTGTATTGAATTATATATTTGGTTTTGTTTTGTTTGGATTGGTTATGTTTCTGATTGATTTAGTTTCGTTGGTTTGGTTTGAATTCCTCTATTTGATTTGTAGTATTTATTGTAATGTATTTCTATTTGGATTGTAATGTAATGTAATGTAATGTATAATATTGTATTTTGGTATGCTGTGGCGTGGTATGGTGTGCTGTGGTGCGGTGCGGTGCGGTGCGGTGCGGTGAGGTGAGGTGAGGTGCGATTCGGTGCGATTCAGTGCGATTCAGTGAGGTGCGATGCGGTGCGATTCAGTGCGATTCAGTGAGGTGCGATGAGGTGCGATTCAGTGCGATTCAGTGAGGTGCGATGCGGAGTGGGGTGGTGTGGTATGATATAATATGGAATGGTATGGTACGATAGGTTACTTATGTTATGTTTTTTTTTATATTTACAGGTGGTTCTATGGTAGACTGAAACTCATTGAAGGACTGAAACCGATTACTGGTTGTAAGTATCTTTATTTCATAACTGTGTCGAGGAATTAATTTATATGTTTGTTACACGGACATTTTTTAATGTAATACCCCATGATTCAAGAAGGGCAATTGTCAGTTTCTGGCGTAAGAATGTGCACAATACTGGTTAACCGCTTAGAGGGCTAAGCCTGCCCAGTAAACGTGTGGTTAGGTAAATTGACAGCACTTGACATGACCTCACTGGGTTGACTGGGCCGTAAAACCTCAACACAAACAAACAAATAAAACATGTGATACCCTGTTTACACCCCCTGGCCCAAGATTGGCCGATATTCTGTTTCAAATTAAAAAGCGTCCGGGTGACGGCTCACGACTTCGGATCGCGAGGTTCCGAGCTCTAATCCTGCTGGGGGCGGAATTTTGCTTATGATTGTACAGAGCCTTTCATTATCACCCTTCCATCGTCTCAATATGAATTAATGTTGAAAAAAATGCCAAACCATCATCATCATTATTTCAACACGAAAACACGCTTATACAATTTTGACCCCCTTAAACCCCACTTTTATATAGTAAAACTGGGGTTTTGCAGGGGTATACATCATTTTCACCTCTTTTGCTAAAACATACATTATGGTACTCATTAGAGCCGCCTCGACGAGAAGGTTCTAATGAGTACCCGCACTCCATGTTTTGAAGAGAAATATGAAAATAATCAGAATTTTTTATTTGAAAATTGTTCTTTTTTTTTTTTTTTTTTTTTTTTTTTGGTTGTGAAAAGTTCATTTGACACTTTTGAATATACCAAAATGGTTCACTGAATGGTTTTATGGTTGTACCTGAATTCGAATAATTTTAACTGTCATTTGCTGAATATCATAGTAGAATTCAATTTTCTCCAAATTACTGGCACATGCTATTAATTTATCGGACTGATTTATTTAAAATTTGATGCTTGTTACTTTTTACAAAGATATTCATCAATCTTCTGACTATAAACCTTGAATTGACTAAGAGAGATAGCAGCAATATTTATATTAGCTCCCTTGACAGGTAAAGTCCAAGGTAGATCAAATACTAACCAGGTGGAACCAGTCCACAATTAGCTTCCCTGATTCGTTGTCCAAAATAAGGAAATATAGTCGCACAAATAGTCCTTCACTTGGATGCTGTGTCTTATGCCAGAGTGACTGAGCAGACTACTTCACTGTGATTCTTTTGATAGATCAACATGTAGGTGTTTTAAAAATTAAGAGTTTCTTTTGTTTCCTTTTGATTTCAGGAAAACGGGTGAACCTGAGCACACCCCTAAGAAGTGAGCCTACATGGGCTGTAACTGTTATGAACTGACAGGTGTTTACTTTGACAGACGACAGCAGGAAAAGGAGCTAGTCATGGTCATGTGTAAAGTGGATAAATTTGAAGGTAAGAAATGATGACATAAGCAGAAGAAAGTATGCATCGATTGCAAAGTTGTTTCCCAAGAGGTCTTTGTATGGAAGGTAATGGAAAAATAATTGTGGTCCGAGGCCAGGTCCTTCTAATTGGAATCCTCTGCTTTTATCTTAGGTCATCAGTGGAATTTAACAAAACTTTACATTTCTCCATAATATACAGTTCATTGCACAGAAAATGTTTCTTTTAAATATCTTGGCATATGACCTTGTTAAAATTAGATTTAAGGAAAAGGAAGTGATACTTAATGGAAACACTAATGATAAAAAACAGAGGAATCCAATTAACTGGACCTGGTTATTTACAGAAAGTAATCAAGGGAGTTAACTGACTACTTTCTCCTGTTGAAAGAGCTTCACTTACACTTTATCAGATATTGCTTAACTTCAGCACATTTATGCCGAGTGTATTCTTCTACCATACCTCTTTGTACCGATCCATTTCCAGTAAAAGGGATGTCTGATTAGATTTAATTATTTCTATGTTGCACAGAAATTCATGTACTTAATGAAAACTGTGTTGAGCCTGATCAGACGCGGCGTTTTCCGGCGTCTGATCTGGGTCTACATTGTTTGCCAATGTCCCATTTATAGGACGATATGCACAAATGGGTTAAAGTACCAAATACATTTTGTAGCAGATTATTTTTCATAGCAACTACATCATGACATTTCATACAAATCATCTGCTTCACATGAAATGTAGACTTATTTTCTCTTAATAATAATAGTATTAATAATAATAATAATAATTATTATTATTATTATTATTATTATTATTATTATTATAAAATACTTCACAGTGTCTTCTGCTGCAGTTAAGGGTTATGTCTTAAGTATACTGGTCATAATTTATAGACAGGTATCAATAAAGTGATTTTATACCTGTATTTTTTTCTCTTATGAGGATTTTTAAGAAATTTTATAATGGGATACATATCATCATTTGGACAACAATTATTAAACATGAAGAAATGAGAAAGAATCCACATATTTAACAGTACAGGATGTGATCTTCTGCCCTACTATAGGAAGTGGAATGTCATGCAGTCTGTTCAGGGCTATCATGCCACCTTAAATCTAGTAAATGGATACTGTAGAATACCGTATATACCCTAAGTATTGGACAGAAAGGCCTGGGTTATCAGTATAGACCCAGATCAGACGACACCATACATCTAATAAATGGATACTATAGAATACCTGTTATACTCAAAACATTGGACAGACAGTCCTGAGGTAACAGTGTAGACTCAAATCAGATGCCATATTGCATCTAATAAATGAATACTGTAGAATACCGTATATACCCTTAGTATTGAATAGACAGTCCTGAGCTAACGCTTTAGACCCAGATCAGACACCACCTTACATCTAATAAATGGATACTTTAGAATGCCATATATATCCTAAGTATTGAACAGACAGTCCTGAGCTAACACTGTAGACCCAGATCAGACGCCACCTTACGTTTAATAAATGGATACTTTGGAATACCGAATATATCCTAAGTATTAGACAGAAAGGCATGGGCTATCAGCTAACAGTGTAGACCCAGATCAGACGACACCATAATCTAATAGGTGGATACTGTAGAATATATGTTATATGCAAAGCATTGGACAGATAGTCCTGAGCTAACAGTGTAGACCCAAATCAGATGCCATGTTACATCTAATAAATGAATACTGCAGAATAACTTAAATACCCTGAGTATTTGACAGACAGTCCTGAGCTAGCACTGTAGACCCAGATCAGACGCCACCTTACATCTAATAAATAGCTACTTCAAAACAGACAGTCCTGAGATAACAGTGTAGACCTAGATCTGATGCCATGTTACATCTAATAAATGGATACTACAGAATAACTTAAATATCCTAGGTATTTGCAACAGTCCTAAGCTAGCACTGTAGACCCAGATCAGACACCACCTTACATCTAATAAAGTCTAAGAAGGACAGTCCTGAGCTAACAGTGTAGACCCAGAGCATATGCCATGTTATATCTAATAAATGGACACTACAAAATCCATTAAATGTCCTAAGTATTTGACAGACAACCCTGAGCTAGCACTGCAGGCCCAGATCAGATGTCACCTAACATTTAATAAATGTCTAAGACAGGCAGTCCTGAACTAACAGTGTAGACCCAGATCAGATGCCATGTTATATCTAATAAATGGACACTACAGAATACCTTAAATACCCTATACAGCTAATACATGGATACTACAAAATACTTTAAATATCCTAAGTATTTGACAGACAGTCCTGAGCTAGCACTTTAGACCCAGACCAGACACCACCTTACATCTAATGAATGGAAACTGTAGAATACCATATATATCCTGAGCTTAGGTCTGTTAGGTACAACAAGAAAATGTGACAACTCCAAGATCATACTTTCGCATTATGTACATAATGTAAACATTTTTTATTTATATTCAGCTATGAATTTTCATTTAATTCTAAACAAACTTTTTTTTTTCATTTTAGGTATAAGAGATGAAGTTCTATGAACATTAGGAAGAGTCATCAGATTCCGGATTCTAGTGAAGTTAAGTATTGTATTTTTGTATTTTGTATTGTTATGTTGGTTTGATTTGGATTGGTCTCATCAGGTTTCTCTTTGGTTCAGTTTCTTCCGGGTTTGTTCGTTTTTTTTCTCTATTTGGATTGTAGTGTTTATTGTATTGTATGTTGTAGTGTAATGTGTTTATATTGTATCATATAGTTGGTTACGTTTCATTTGGTTTGGGGTCAGTGGTTTCTTTCGGTTTCATTTGTTTTTTTGTTGTTTTTTTTTCTCTATTTTGGATTATAGTGTTTGTTATATTGTATTGTATATTGTAGTGTAGTGTAATGTATTGTATTGTATTATGCTTGTTTCCGTTGATTTTTGTTTTGGTTTGTTTGATTTGGTTGCATTCGGTTTCATTTGGGTTTTCTCTGTTTGGATGATGGTGTTTATTGTATTGTTTTGTAAATTGTATTGTAATGTTTTGTATTGAATTATATATTTGGTTTTGTTTTGTTTGGATTGGTTATGTTTCTGATTGATTTAGTTTCGTTGGTTTGGTTTGAATTCCTCTATTTGATTTGTAGTATTTATTGTAATGTATTTCTATTTGGATTGTAATGTAATGTAATGTAATGTATAATATTGTATTTTGGTATGCTGTGGCGTGGTATGGTGTGCTGTGGTGCGGTGCGGTGCGGTGCGGTGCGGTGAGGTGAGGTGAGGTGCGATTCGGTGCGATTCAGTGCGATTCAGTGAGGTGCGATGCGGTGCGATTCAGTGCGATTCAGTGAGGTGCGATTCAGTGCGATTCAGTGAGGTGCGATGCGGAGTGGGGTGGTGTGGTATGATATAATATGGAATGGTATGGTACGATAGGTTACTTATGTTATGTTTTTTTTATATTTACAGGTGGTTCTATGGTAGACTGAAACTCATTGAAGGACTGAAACCGATTACTGGTTGTAAGTATCTTTATTTCATAACTGTGTCGAGGAATTAATTTATATGTTTGTTACACGGACATTTTTTAATGTAATACCCCATGATTCAAGAAGGGCAATTGTCAGTTTCTGGCGTAAGAATGTGCACAATACTGGTTAACCGCTTAGAGGGCTAAGCCTGCCCAGTAAACGTGTGGTTAGGTAAATTGACAGCACTTGACATGACCTCACTGGGTTGACTGGGCCGTAAAACCTCAACACAAACAAACAAATAAAACATGTGATACCCTGTTTACACCCCCTGGCCCAAGATTGGCCGATATTCTGTTTCAAATTAAAAAGCGTCCGGGTGACGGCTCACGACTTCGGATCGCGAGGTTCCGAGCTCTAATCCTGCTGGGGGCGGAATTTTGCTTATGATTGTACAGAGCCTTTCATTATCACCCTTCCATCGTCTCAATATGAATTAATGTTGAAAAAAAATGCCAAACCATCATCATCATTATTTCAACACGAAAACACGCTTATACAATTTTGACCCCCTTAAACCCCACTTTTATATAGTAAAACTGGGGTTTTGCAGGGGTATACATCATTTTCACCTCTTTTGCTAAAACATACATTATGGTACTCATTAGAGCCGCCTCGACGAGAAGGTTCTAATGAGTACCCGCACTCCATGTTTTGAAGAGAAATATGAAAATAATCAGAATTTTTTATTTGAAAATTGTTCTTTTTTTTTTTTTTTTTTTTTTTTTTTTGGTTGTGAAAAGTTCATTTGACACTTTTGAATATACCAAAATGGTTCACTGAATGGTTTTATGGTTGTACCTGAATTCGAATAATTTTAACTGTCATTTGCTGAATATCATAGTAGAATTCAATTTTCTCCAAATTACTGGCACATGCTATTAATTTATCGGACTGATTTATTTAAAATTTGATGCTTGTTACTTTTTACAAAGATATTCATCAATCTTCTGACTATAAACCTTGAATTGACTAAGAGAGATAGCAGCAATATTTATATTAGCTCCCTTGACAGGTAAAGTCCAAGGTAGATCAAATACTAACCAGGTGGAACCAGTCCACAATTAGCTTCCCTGATTCGTTGTCCAAAATAAGGAAATATAGTCGCACAAATAGTCCTTCACTTGGATGCTGTGTCTTATGCCAGAGTGACTGAGCAGACTACTTCACTGTGATTCTTTTGATAGATCAACATGTAGGTGTTTTAAAAATTAAGAGTTTCTTTTGTTTCCTTTTGATTTCAGGAAAACGGGTGAACCTGAGCACACCCCTAAGAAGTGAGCCTACATGGGCTGTAACTGTTATGAACTGACAGGTGTTTACTTTGACAGACGACAGCAGGAAAAGGAGCTAGTCATGGTCATGTGTAAAGTGGATAAATTTGAAGGTAAGAAATGATGACATAAGCAGAAGAAAGTATGCATCGATTGCAAAGTTGTTTCCCAAGAGGTCTTTGTATGGAAGGTAATGGAAAAATAATTGTGGTCCGAGGCCAGGTCCTTCTAATTGGAATCCTCTGCTTTTATCTTAGGTCATCAGTGGAATTTAACAAAACTTTACATTTCTCCATAATATACAGTTCATTGCACAGAAAATGTTTCTTTTAAATATCTTGGCATATGACCTTGTTAAAATTAGATTTAAGGAAAAGGAAGTGATACTTAATGGAAACACTAATGATAAAAAACAGAGGAATCCAATTAACTGGACCTGGTTATTTACAGAAAGTAATCAAGGGAGTTAACTGACTACTTTCTCCTGTTGAAAGAGCTTCACTTACACTTTATCAGATATTGCTTAACTTCAGCACATTTATGCCGAGTGTATTCTTCTACCATACCTCTTTGTACCGATCCATTTCCAGTAAAAGGGATGTCTGATTAGATTTAATTATTTCTATGTTGCACAGAAATTCATGTACTTAATGAAAACTGTGTTGAGCCTGATCAGACGCGGCGTTTTCCGGCGTCTGATCTGGGTCTACATTGTTTGCCAATGTCCCATTTATAGGACGATATGCACAAATGGGTTAAAGTACCAAATACATTTTGTAGCAGATTATTTTTCATAGCAACTACATCATGACATTTCATACAAATCATCTGCTTCACATGAAATGTAGACTTATTTTCTCTTAATAATAATAGTATTAATAATAATAATAATAATTATTATTATTATTATTATTATTATTATTATTATAAAATACTTCACAGTGTCTTCTGCTGCAGTTAAGGGTTATGTCTTAAGTATACTGGTCATAATTTATAGACAGGTATCAATAAAGTGATTTTATACCTGTATTTTTTTCTCTTATGAGGATTTTTAAGAAATTTTATAATGGGATACATATCATCATTTGGACAACAATTATTAAACATGAAGAAATGAGAAAGAATCCACATATTTAACAGTACAGGATGTGATCTTCTGCCCTACTATAGGAAGTGGAATGTCATGCAGTCTGTTCAGGGCTATCATGCCACCTTAAATCTAGTAAATGGATACTGTAGAATACCGTATATACCCTAAGTATTGGACAGAAAGGCCTGGGTTATCAGTATAGACCCAGATCAGACGACACCATACATCTAATAAATGGATACTATAGAATACCTGTTATACTCAAAACATTGGACAGACAGTCCTGAGGTAACAGTGTAGACTCAAATCAGATGCCATATTGCATCTAATAAATGAATACTGTAGAATACCGTATATACCCTTAGTATTGAATAGACAGTCCTGAGCTAACGCTTTAGACCCAGATCAGACACCACCTTACATCTAATAAATGGATACTTTAGAATGCCATATATATCCTAAGTATTGAACAGACAGTCCTGAGCTAACACTGTAGACCCAGATCAGACGCCACCTTACGTTTAATAAATGGATACTTTGGAATACCGAATATATCCTAAGTATTAGACAGAAAGGCATGGGCTATCAGCTAACAGTGTAGACCCAGATCAGACGACACCATAATCTAATAGGTGGATACTGTAGAATATATGTTATATGCAAAGCATTGGACAGATAGTCCTGAGCTAACAGTGTAGACCCAAATCAGATGCCATGTTACATCTAATAAATGAATACTGCAGAATAACTTAAATACCCTGAGTATTTGACAGACAGTCCTGAGCTAGCACTGTAGACCCAGATCAGACGCCACCTTACATCTAATAAATAGCTACTTCAAAACAGACAGTCCTGAGATAACAGTGTAGACCTAGATCTGATGCCATGTTACATCTAATAAATGGATACTACAGAATAACTTAAATATCCTAGGTATTTGCAACAGTCCTAAGCTAGCACTGTAGACCCAGATCAGACACCACCTTACATCTAATAAAGTCTAAGAAGGACAGTCCTGAGCTAACAGTGTAGACCCAGAGCATATGCCATGTTATATCTAATAAATGGACACTACAAAATCCATTAAATGTCCTAAGTATTTGACAGACAACCCTGAGCTAGCACTGCAGGCCCAGATCAGATGTCACCTAACATTTAATAAATGTCTAAGACAGGCAGTCCTGAACTAACAGTGTAGACCCAGATCAGATGCCATGTTATATCTAATAAATGGACACTACAGAATACCTTAAATACCCTATACAGCTAATACATGGATACTACAAAATACTTTAAATATCCTAAGTATTTGACAGACAGTCCTGAGCTAGCACTTTAGACCCAGACCAGACACCACCTTACATCTAATGAATGGAAACTGTAGAATACCATATATATCCTGAGCTTAGGTCTGTTAGGTACAACAAGAAAATGTGACAACTCCAAGATCATACTTTCGCATTATGTACATAATGTAAACATTTTTTATTTATATTCAGCTATGAATTTTCATTTAATTCTAAACAAACTTTTTTTTTTCATTTTAGGTATAAGAGATGAAGTTCTATGAACATTAGGAAGAGTCATCAGATTCCGGATTCTAGTGAAGTTAAGTATTGTATTTTTGTATTTTGTATTGTTATGTTGGTTTGATTTGGATTGGTCTCATCAGGTTTCTCTTTGGTTCAGTTTCTTCCGGGTTTGTTCGTTTTTTTTCTCTATTTGGATTGTAGTGTTTATTGTATTGTATGTTGTAGTGTAATGTGTTTATATTGTATCATATAGTTGGTTACGTTTCATTTGGTTTGGGGTCAGTGGTTTCTTTCGGTTTCATTTGTTTTTTTGTTGTTTTTTTTTCTCTATTTTGGATTATAGTGTTTGTTATATTGTATTGTATATTGTAGTGTAGTGTAATGTATTGTATTGTATTATGCTTGTTTCCGTTGATTATTGTTTTGGTTTGTTTGATTTGGTTGCATTCGGTTTCATTTGGGTTTTCTCTGTTTGGATGATGGTGTTTATTGTATTGTTTTGTAAATTGTATTGTAATGTTTTGTATTGAATTATATATTTGGTTTTGTTTTGTTTGGATTGGTTATGTTTCTGATTGATTTAGTTTCGTTGGTTTGGTTTGAATTCCTCTATTTGATTTGTAGTATTTATTGTAATGTATTTCTATTTGGATTGTAATGTAATGTAATGTAATGTATAATATTGTATTTTGGTATGCTGTGGCGTGGTATGGTGTGCTGTGGTGCGGTGCGGTGCGGTGCGGTGCGGTGAGGTGAGGTGAGGTGCGATTCGGTGCGATTCAGTGCGATTCAGTGAGGTGCGATGCGGTGCGATTCAGTGCGATTCAGTGAGGTGCGATGAGGTGCGATTCAGTGCGATTCAGTGAGGTGCGATGCGGAGTGGGGTGGTGTGGTATGATATAATATGGAATGGTATGGTACGATAGGTTACTTATGTTATGTTTTTTTATATTTACAGGTGGTTCTATGGTAGACTGAAACTCATTGAAGGACTGAAACCGATTACTGGTTGTAAGTATCTTTATTTCATAACTGTGTCGAGGAATTAATTTATATGTTTGTTACACGGACATTTTTTAATGTAATACCCCATGATTCAAGAAGGGCAATTGTCAGTTTCTGGCGTAAGAATGTGCACAATACTGGTTAACCGCTTAGAGGGCTAAGCCTGCCCAGTAAACGTGTGGTTAGGTAAATTGACAGCACTTGACATGACCTCACTGGGTTGACTGGGCCGTAAAACCTCAACACAAACAAACAAATAAAACATGTGATACCCTGTTTACACCCCCTGGCCCAAGATTGGCCGATATTCTGTTTCAAATTAAAAAGCGTCCGGGTGACGGCTCACGACTTCGGATCGCGAGGTTCCGAGCTCTAATCCTGCTGGGGGCGGAATTTTGCTTATGATTGTACAGAGCCTTTCATTATCACCCTTCCATCGTCTCAATATGAATTAATGTTGAAAAAAAATGCCAAACCATCATCATCATTATTTCAACACGAAAACACGCTTATACAATTTTGACCCCCTTAAACCCCACTTTTATATAGTAAAACTGGGGTTTTGCAGGGGTATACATCATTTTCACCTCTTTTGCTAAAACATACATTATGGTACTCATTAGAGCCGCCTCGACGAGAAGGTTCTAATGAGTACCCGCACTCCATGTTTTGAAGAGAAATATGAAAATAATCAGAATTTTTTATTTGAAAATTGTTCTTTTTTTTTTTTTTTTTTTTTTTTTGGTTGTGAAAAGTTCATTTGACACTTTTGAATATACCAAAATGGTTCACTGAATGGTTTTATGGTTGTACCTGAATTCGAATAATTTTAACTGTCATTTGCTGAATATCATAGTAGAATTCAATTTTCTCCAAATTACTGGCACATGCTATTAATTTATCGGACTGATTTATTTAAAATTTGATGCTTGTTACTTTTTACAAAGATATTCATCAATCTTCTGACTATAAACCTTGAATTGACTAAGAGAGATAGCAGCAATATTTATATTAGCTCCCTTGACAGGTAAAGTCCAAGGTAGATCAAATACTAACCAGGTGGAACCAGTCCACAATTAGCTTCCCTGATTCGTTGTCCAAAATAAGGAAATATAGTCGCACAAATAGTCCTTCACTTGGATGCTGTGTCTTATGCCAGAGTGACTGAGCAGACTACTTCACTGTGATTCTTTTGATAGATCAACATGTAGGTGTTTTAAAAATTAAGAGTTTCTTTTGTTTCCTTTTGATTTCAGGAAAACGGGTGAACCTGAGCACACCCCTAAGAAGTGAGCCTACATGGGCTGTAACTGTTATGAACTGACAGGTGTTTACTTTGACAGACGACAGCAGGAAAAGGAGCTAGTCATGGTCATGTGTAAAGTGGATAAATTTGAAGGTAAGAAATGATGACATAAGCAGAAGAAAGTATGCATCGATTGCAAAGTTGTTTCCCAAGAGGTCTTTGTATGGAAGGTAATGGAAAAATAATTGTGGTCCGAGGCCAGGTCCTTCTAATTGGAATCCTCTGCTTTTATCTTAGGTCATCAGTGGAATTTAACAAAACTTTACATTTCTCCATAATATACAGTTCATTGCACAGAAAATGTTTCTTTTAAATATCTTGGCATATGACCTTGTTAAAATTAGATTTAAGGAAAAGGAAGTGATACTTAATGGAAACACTAATGATAAAAAACAGAGGAATCCAATTAACTGGACCTGGTTATTTACAGAAAGTAATCAAGGGAGTTAACTGACTACTTTCTCCTGTTGAAAGAGCTTCACTTACACTTTATCAGATATTGCTTAACTTCAGCACATTTATGCCGAGTGTATTCTTCTACCATACCTCTTTGTACCGATCCATTTCCAGTAAAAGGGATGTCTGATTAGATTTAATTATTTCTATGTTGCACAGAAATTCATGTACTTAATGAAAACTGTGTTGAGCCTGATCAGACGCGGCGTTTTCCGGCGTCTGATCTGGGTCTACATTGTTTGCCAATGTCCCATTTATAGGACGATATGCACAAATGGGTTAAAGTACCAAATACATTTTGTAGCAGATTATTTTTCATAGCAACTACATCATGACATTTCATACAAATCATCTGCTTCACATGAAATGTAGACTTATTTTCTCTTAATAATAATAGTATTAATAATAATAATAATAATTATTATTATTATTATTATTATTATTATTATTATAAAATACTTCACAGTGTCTTCTGCTGCAGTTAAGGGTTATGTCTTAAGTATACTGGTCATAATTTATAGACAGGTATCAATAAAGTGATTTTATACCTGTATTTTTTTCTCTTATGAGGATTTTTTTTACAATGGGATACATATCATCATTTGGACAACAATTATTAAACATGAAGAAATGAGAAAGAATCCACATATTTAACAGTACAGGATGTGATCTTCTGCCCTACTATAGGAAGTGGAATGTCATGCAGTCTGTTCAGGGCTATCATGCCACCTTAAATCTAGTAAATGGATACTGTAGAATACCGTATATACCCTAAGTATTGGACAGAAAGGCCTGGGTTATCAGTATAGACCCAGATCAGACGACACCATACATCTAATAAATGGATACTATAGAATACCTGTTATACTCAAAACATTGGACAGACAGTCCTGAGGTAACAGTGTAGACTCAAATCAGATGCCATATTGCATCTAATAAATGAATACTGTAGAATACCGTATATACCCTTAGTATTGAATAGACAGTCCTGAGCTAACGCTTTAGACCCAGATCAGACACCACCTTACATCTAATAAATGGATACTTTAGAATGCCATATATATCCTAAGTATTGAACAGACAGTCCTGAGCTAACACTGTAGACCCAGATCAGACGCCACCTTACGTTTAATAAATGGATACTTTGGAATACCGAATATATCCTAAGTATTAGACAGAAAGGCATGGGCTATCAGCTAACAGTGTAGACCCAGATCAGACGACACCATAATCTAATAGGTGGATACTGTAGAATATATGTTATATGCAAAGCATTGGACAGATAGTCCTGAGCTAACAGTGTAGACCCAAATCAGATGCCATGTTACATCTAATAAATGAATACTGCAGAATAACTTAAATACCCTGAGTATTTGACAGACAGTCCTGAGCTAGCACTGTAGACCCAGATCAGACGCCACCTTACATCTAATAAATAGCTACTTCAAAACAGACAGTCCTGAGATAACAGTGTAGACCTAGATCTGATGCCATGTTACATCTAATAAATGGATACTACAGAATAACTTAAATATCCTAGGTGTTTGCAACAGTCCTAAGCTAGCACTGTAGACCCAGATCAGACACCACCTTACATCTAATAAAGTCTAAGAAGGACAGTCCTGAGCTAACAGTGTAGACCCAGAGCATATGCCATGTTATATCTAATAAATGGACACTACAAAATCCATTAAATGTCCTAAGTATTTGACAGACAACCCTGAGCTAGCACTGCAGGCCCAGATCAGATGTCACCTAACATTTAATAAATGTCTAAGACAGGCAGTCCTGAACTAACAGTGTAGACCCAGATCAGATGCCATGTTATATCTAATAAATGGACACTACAGAATACCTTAAATACCCTATACAGCTAATACATGGATACTACAAAATACTTTAAATATCCTAAGTATTTGACAGACAGTCCTGAGCTAGCACTTTAGACCCAGACCAGACACCACCTTACATCTAATGAATGGAAACTGTAGAATACCATATATATCCTGAGCTTAGGTCTGTTAGGTACAACAAGAAAATGTGACAACTCCAAGATCATACTTTCGCATTATGTACATAATGTAAACATTTTTTATTTATATTCAGCTATGAATTTTCATTTAATTCTAAACAAACTTTTTTTTTTCATTTTAGGTATAAGAGATGAAGTTCTATGAACATTAGGAAGAGTCATCAGATTCCGGATTCTAGTGAAGTTAAGTATTGTATTTTTGTATTTTGTATTGTTATGTTGGTTTGATTTGGATTGGTCTCATCAGGTTTCTCTTTGGTTCAGTTTCTTCCGGGTTTGTTCGTTTTTTTTCTCTATTTGGATTGTAGTGTTTATTGTATTGTATGTTGTAGTGTAATGTGTTTATATTGTATCATATAGTTGGTTACGTTTCATTTGGTTTGGGGTCAGTGGTTTCTTTCGGTTTCATTTGTTTTTTTTGTTGTTTTTTTTTTTCTCTATTTTGGATTATAGTGTTTGTTATATTGTATTGTATATTGTAGTGTAGTGTAATGTATTGTATTGTATTATGCTTGTTTCCGTTGATTTTTGTTTTGGTTTGTTTGATTTGGTTGCATTCGGTTTCATTTGGGTTTTCTCTGTTTGGATGATGGTGTTTATTGTATTGTTTTGTAAATTGTATTGTAATGTTTTGTATTGAATTATATATTTGGTTTTGTTTTGTTTGGATTGGTTATGTTTCTGATTGATTTAGTTTCGTTGGTTTGGTTTGAATTCCTCTATTTGATTTGTAGTATTTATTGTAATGTATTTCTATTTGGATTGTAATGTAATGTAATGTAATGTATAATATTGTATTTTGGTATGCTGTGGCGTGGTATGGTGTGCTGTGGTGCGGTGCGGTGCGGTGCGGTGCGGTGCGGTGCGGTGCGGTGAGGTGAGGTGAGGTGCGATTCGGTGCGATTCAGTGCGATTCAGTGAGGTGCGATGCGGTGCGATTCAGTGCGATTCAGTGAGGTGCGATGAGGTGCGATTCAGTGCGATTCAGTGAGGTGCGATGCGGAGTGGGGTGGTGTGGTATGATATAATATGGAATGGTATGGTACGATAGGTTACTTATGTTATGTTTTTTTTATATTTACAGGTGGTTCTATGGTAGACTGAAACTCATTGAAGGACTGAAACCGATTACTGGTTGTAAGTATCTTTATTTCATAACTGTGTCGAGGAATTAATTTATATGTTTGTTACACGGACATTTTTTAATGTAATACCCCATGATTCAAGAAGGGCAATTGTCAGTTTCTGGCGTAAGAATGTGCACAATACTGGTTAACCGCTTAGAGGGCTAAGCCTGCCCAGTAAACGTGTGGTTAGGTAAATTGACAGCACTTGACATGACCTCACTGGGTTGACTGGGCCGTAAAACCTCAACACAAACAAACAAATAAAACATGTGATACCCTGTTTACACCCCCTGGCCCAAGATTGGCCGATATTCTGTTTCAAATTAAAAAGCGTCCGGGTGACGGCTCACGACTTCGGATCGCGAGGTTCCGAGCTCTAATCCTGCTGGGGGCGGAATTTTGCTTATGATTGTACAGAGCCTTTCATTATCACCCTTCCATCGTCTCAATATGAATTAATGTTGAAAAAAAATGCCAAACCATCATCATCATTATTTCAACACGAAAACACGCTTATACAATTTTGACCCCCTTAAACCCCACTTTTATATAGTAAAACTGGGGTTTTGCAGGGGTATACATCATTTTCACCTCTTTTGCTAAAACATACATTATGGTACTCATTAGAGCCGCCTCGACGAGAATGTTCTAATGAGTACCCGCACTCCATGTTTTGAAGAGAAATATGAAAATAATCAGAATTTTTTATTTGAAAATTGTTCTTTATTTTTTTTTTTTTTTTTTTTTTTTTTTGGTTGTGAAAAGTTCATTTGACACTTTTGAATATACCAAAATGGTTCACTGAATGGTTTTATGGTTGTACCTGAATTCGAATAATTTTAACTGTCATTTGCTGAATATCATAGTAGAATTCAATTTTCTCCAAATTACTGGCACATGCTATTAATTTATCGGACTGATTTATTTAAAATTTGATGCTTGTTACTTTTTACAAAGATATTCATCAATCTTCTGACTATAAACCTTGAATTGACTAAGAGAGATAGCAGCAATATTTATATTAGCTCCCTTGACAGGTAAAGTCCAAGGTAGATCAAATACTAACCAGGTGGAACCAGTCCACAATTAGCTTCCCTGATTCGTTGTCCAAAATAAGGAAATATAGTCGCACAAATAGTCCTTCACTTGGATGCTGTGTCTTATGCCAGAGTGACTGAGCAGACTACTTCACTGTGATTCTTTTGATAGATCAACATGTAGGTGTTTTAAAAATTAAGAGTTTCTTTTGTTTCCTTTTGATTTCAGGAAAACGGGTGAACCTGAGCACACCCCTAAGAAGTGAGCCTACATGGGCTGTAACTGTTATGAACTGACAGGTGTTTACTTTGACAGACGACAGCAGGAAAAGGAGCTAGTCATGGTCATGTGTAAAGTGGATAAATTTGAAGGTAAGAAATGATGACATAAGCAGAAGAAAGTATGCATCGATTGCAAAGTTGTTTCCCAAGAGGTCTTTGTATGGAAGGTAATGGAAAAATAATTGTGGTCCGAGGCCAGGTCCTTCTAATTGGAATCCTCTGCTTTTATCTTAGGTCATCAGTGGAATTTAACAAAACTTTACATTTCTCCATAATATACAGTTCATTGCACAGAAAATGTTTCTTTTAAATATCTTGGCATATGACCTTGTTAAAATTAGATTTAAGGAAAAGGAAGTGATACTTAATGGAAACACTAATGATAAAAAACAGAGGAATCCAATTAACTGGACCTGGTTATTTACAGAAAGTAATCAAGGGAGTTAACTGACTACTTTCTCCTGTTGAAAGAGCTTCACTTACACTTTATCAGATATTGCTTAACTTCAGCACATTTATGCCGAGTGTATTCTTCTACCATACCTCTTTGTACCGATCCATTTCCAGTAAAAGGGATGTCTGATTAGATTTAATTATTTCTATGTTGCACAGAAATTCATGTACTTAATGAAAACTGTGTTGAGCCTGATCAGACGCGGCGTTTTCCGGCGTCTGATCTGGGTCTACATTGTTTGCCAATGTCCCATTTATAGGACGATATGCACAAATGGGTTAAAGTACCAAATACATTTTGTAGCAGATTATTTTTCATAGCAACTACATCATGACATTTCATACAAATCATCTGCTTCACATGAAATGTAGACTTATTTTCTCTTAATAATAATAGTATTAATAATAATAATAATAATTATTATTATTATTATTATTATTATTATTATTATTATTATAAAATACTTCACAGTGTCTTCTGCTGCAGTTAAGGGTTATGTCTTAAGTATACTGGTCATAATTTATAGACAGGTATCAATAAAGTGATTTTATACCTGTATTTTTTTCTCTTATGAGGATTTTTAAGAAATTTTATAATGGGATACATATCATCATTTGGACAACAATTATTAAACATGAAGAAATGAGAAAGAATCCACATATTTAACAGTACAGGATGTGATCTTCTGCCCTACTATAGGAAGTGGAATATCATGCAGTCTGTTCAGGGCTATCATGCCACCTTAAATCTAGTAAATGGATACTGTAGAATACCGTATATACCCTAAGTATTGGACAGAAAGGCCTGGGTTATCAGTATAGACCCAGATCAGACGACACCATACATCTAATAAATGGATACTATAGAATACCTGTTTTATACTCAAAACATTGGACAGACAGTCCTGAGGTAACAGTGTAGACTCAAATCAGATGCCATATTGCATCTAATAAATGAATACTGTAGAATACCGTATATACCCTTAGTATTGAATAGACAGTCCTGAGCTAACGCTTTAGACCCAGATCAGACACCACCTTACATCTAATAAATGGATACTTTAGAATGCCATATATATCCTAAGTATTGAACAGACAGTCCTGAGCTAACACTGTAGACCCAGATCAGACGCCACCTTACGTTTAATAAATGGATACTTTGGAATACCGAATATATCCTAAGTATTAGACAGAAAGGCATGGGCTATCAGCTAACAGTGTAGACCCAGATCAGACGACACCATAATCTAATAGGTGGATACTGTAGAATATATGTTATATGCAAAGCATTGGACAGATAGTCCTGAGCTAACAGTGTAGACCCAAATCAGATGCCATGTTACATCTAATAAATGAATACTGCAGAATAACTTAAATACCCTGAGTATTTGACAGACAGTCCTGAGCTAGCACTGTAGACCCAGATCAGACGCCACCTTACATCTAATAAATAGCTACTTCAAAACAGACAGTCCTGAGATAACAGTGTAGACCTAGATCTGATGCCATGTTACATCTAATAAATGGATACTACAGAATAACTTAAATATCCTAGGTATTTGCAACAGTCCTAAGCTAGCACTGTAGACCCAGATCAGACACCACCTTACATCTAATAAAGTCTAAGAAGGACAGTCCTGAGCTAACAGTGTAGACCCAGAGCATATGCTATGTTATATCTAATAAATGGACACTACAAAATCCATTAAATGTCCTAAGTATTTGACAGACAACCCTGAGCTAGCACTGCAGGCCCAGATCAGATGTCACCTAACATTTAATAAATGTCTAAGACAGGCAGTCCTGAACTAACAGTGTAGACCCAGATCAGATGCCATGTTATATCTAATAAATGGACACTACAGAATACCTTAAATACCCTATACAGCTAATACATGGATACTACAAAATACTTTAAATATCCTAAGTATTTGACAGACAGTCCTGAGCTAGCACTTTAGACCCAGACCAGACACCACCTTACATCTAATGAATGGAAACTGTAGAATACCATATATATCCTGAGCTTAGGTCTGTTAGGTACAACAAGAAAATGTGACAACTCCAAGATCATACTTTCGCATTATGTACATAATGTAAACATTTTTTATTTATATTCAGCTATGAATTTTCATTTAATTCTAAACAAACTTTTTTTTTTCATTTTAGGTATAAGAGATGAAGTTCTATGAACATTAGGAAGAGTCATCAGATTCCGGATTCTAGTGAAGTTAAGTATTGTATTTTTGTATTTTGTATTGTTATGTTGGTTTGATTTGGATTGGTCTCATCAGGTTTCTCTTTGGTTCAGTTTCTTCCGGGTTTGTTCGTTTTTTTTCTCTATTTGGATTGTAGTGTTTATTGTATTGTATGTTGTAGTGTAATGTGTTTATATTGTATCATATAGTTGGTTACGTTTCATTTGGTTTGGGGTCAGTGGTTTCTTTCGGTTTCATTTGTTTTTTTGTTGTTTTTTTTTCTCTATTTTGGATTATAGTGTTTGTTATATTGTATTGTATATTGTAGTGTAGTGTAATGTATTGTATTGTATTATGCTTGTTTCCGTTGATTTTTGTTTTGGTTTGTTTGATTTGGTTGCATTCGGTTTCATTTGGGTTTTCTCTGTTTGGATGATGGTGTTTATTGTATTGTTTTGTAAATTGTATTGTAATGTTTTGTATTGAATTATATATTTGGTTTTGTTTTGTTTGGATTGGTTATGTTTCTGATTGATTTAGTTTCGTTGGTTTGGTTTGAATTCCTCTATTTGATTTGTAGTATTTATTGTAATGTATTTCTATTTGGATTGTAATGTAATGTAATGTAATGTATAATATTGTATTTTGGTATGCTGTGGCGTGGTATGGTGTGCTGTGGTGCGGTGCGGTGCGGTGCGGTGCGGTGAGGTGAGGTGAGGTGCGATTCGGTGCGATTCAGTGCGATTCAGTGAGGTGCGATGCGGTGCGATTCAGTGCGATTCAGTGAGGTGCGATGAGGTGCGATTCAGTGCGATTCAGTGAGGTGCGATGCGGAGTGGGGTGGTGTGGTATGATATAATATGGAATGGTATGGTACGATAGGTTACTTATGTTATGTGTTTTTTATATTTACAGGTGGTTCTATGGTAGACTGAAACTCATTGAAGGACTGAAACCGATTACTGGTTGTAAGTATCTTTATTTCATAACTGTGTCGAGGAATTAATTTATATGTTTGTTACACGGACATTTTTTAATGTAATACCCCATGATTCAAGAAGGGCAATTGTCAGTTTCTGGCGTAAGAATGTGCACAATACTGGTTAACCGCTTAGAGGGCTAAGCCTGCCCAGTAAACGTGTGGTTAGGTAAATTGACAGCACTTGACATGACCTCACTGGGTTGACTGGGCCGTAAAACCTCAACACAAACAAACAAATAAAACATGTGATACCCTGTTTACACCCCCTGGCCCAAGATTGGCCGATATTCTGTTTCAAATTAAAAAGCGTCCGGGTGACGGCTCACGACTTCGGATCGCGAGGTTCCGAGCTCTAATCCTGCTGGGGGCGGAATTTTGCTTATGATTGTACAGAGCCTTTCATTATCACCCTTCCATCGTCTCAATATGAATTAATGTTGAAAAAAAATGCCAAACCATCATCATCATTATTTCAACACGAAAACACGCTTATACAATTTTGACCCCCTTAAACCCCACTTTTATATAGTAAAACTGGGGTTTTGCAGGGGTATACATCATTTTCACCTCTTTTGCTAAAACATACATTATGGTACTCATTAGAGCCGCCTCGACGAGAATGTTCTAATGAGTACCCGCACTCCATGTTTTGAAGAGAAATATGAAAATAATCAGAATTTTTTATTTGAAAATTGTTCTTTTTTTTTTTTTTTTTTTTTTTTTTTGGTTGTGAAAAGTTCATTTGACACTTTTGAATATACCAAAATGGTTCACTGAATGGTTTTATGGTTGTACCTGAATTCGAATAATTTTAACTGTCATTTGCTGAATATCATAGTAGAATTCAATTTTCTCCAAATTACTGGCACATGCTATTAATTTATCGGACTGATTTATTTAAAATTTGATGCTTGTTACTTTTTACAAAGATATTCATCAATCTTCTGACTATAAACCTTGAATTGACTAAGAGAGATAGCAGCAATATTTATATTAGCTCCCTTGACAGGTAAAGTCCAAGGTAGATCAAATACTAACCAGGTGGAACCAGTCCACAATTAGCTTCCCTGATTCGTTGTCCAAAATAAGGAAATATAGTCGCACAAATAGTCCTTCACTTGGATGCTGTGTCTTATGCCAGAGTGACTGAGCAGACTACTTCACTGTGATTCTTTTGATAGATCAACATGTAGGTGTTTTAAAAATTAAGAGTTTCTTTTGTTTCCTTTTGATTTCAGGAAAACGGGTGAACCTGAGCACACCCCTAAGAAGTGAGCCTACATGGGCTGTAACTGTTATGAACTGACAGGTGTTTACTTTGACAGACGACAGCAGGAAAAGGAGCTAGTCATGGTCATGTGTAAAGTGGATAAATTTGAAGGTAAGAAATGATGACATAAGCAGAAGAAAGTATGCATCGATTGCAAAGTTGTTTCCCAAGAGGTCTTTGTATGGAAGGTAATGGAAAAATAATTGTGGTCCGAGGCCAGGTCCTTCTAATTGGAATCCTCTGCTTTTATCTTAGGTCATCAGTGGAATTTAACAAAACTTTACATTTCTCCATAATATACAGTTCATTGCACAGAAAATGTTTCTTTTAAATATCTTGGCATATGACCTTGTTAAAATTAGATTTAAGGAAAAGGAAGTGATACTTAATGGAAACACTAATGATAAAAAGCAGAGGAATCCAATTAACTGGACCTGGTTATTTACAGAAAGTAATCAAGGGAGTTAACTGACTACTTTCTCCTGTTGAAAGAGCTTCACTTACACTTTATCAGATATTGCTTAACTTCAGCACATTTATGCCGAGTGTATTCTTCTACCATACCTCTTTGTACCGATCCATTTCCAGTAAAAGGGATGTCTGATTAGATTTAATTATTTCTATGTTGCACAGAAATTCATGTACTTAATGAAAACTGTGTTGAGCCTGATCAGACGCGGCGTTTTCCGGCGTCTGATCTGGGTCTACATTGTTTGCCAATGTCCCATTTATAGGACGATATGCACAAATGGGTTAAAGTACCAAATACATTTTGTAGCAGATTATTTTTCATAGCAACTACATCATGACATTTCATACAAATCATCTGCTTCACATGAAATGTAGACTTATTTTCTCTTAATAATAATAGTATTAATAATAATAATAATAATTATTATTATTATTATTATTATTATTATTATTATTATTATAAAATACTTCACAGTGTCTTCTGCTGCAGTTAAGGGTTATGTCTTAAGTATACTGGTCATAATTTATAGACAGGTATCAATAAAGTGATTTTATACCTGTATTTTTTTCTCTTATGAGGATTTTTAAGAAATTTTATAATGGGATACATATCATCATTTGGAC
Source organism: Anodontia alba (assembly GCA_964016985.1). Lineage (NCBI taxonomy): Eukaryota > Metazoa > Mollusca > Bivalvia > Lucinida > Lucinidae > Anodontia > Anodontia alba. The sequence continues at coordinate 68,914,499 of OZ024822.1, forward strand.
AACAATTATTAAACATGAAGAAATGAGAAAGAATCCACATATTTAACAGTACAGGATGTGATCTTCTGCCCTACTATAGGAAGTGGAATGTCATGCAGTCTGTTCAGGGCTATCATGCCACCTTAAATCTAGTAAATGGATACTGTAGAATACCGTATATACCCTAAGTGTTGGACAGAAAGGCCTGGGTTATCAGTATAGACCCAGATCAGACGACACCATACATCTAATAAATGGATACTATAGAATACCTGTTATACTCAAAACATTGGACAGACAGTCCTGAGGTAACAGTGTAGACTCAAATCAGATGCCATATTGCATCTAATAAATGAATACTGTAGAATACCGTATATACCCTTAGTATTGAATAGACAGTCCTGAGCTAACGCTTTAGACCCAGATCAGACACCACCTTACATCTAATAAATGGATACTTTAGAATGCCATATATATCCTAAGTATTGAACAGACAGTCCTGAGCTAACACTGTAGACCCAGATCAGACGCCACCTTACGTTTAATAAATGGATACTTTGGAATACCGAATATATCCTAAGTATTAGACAGAAAGGCATGGGCTATCAGCTAACAGTGTAGACCCAGATCAGACGACACCATAATCTAATAGGTGGATACTGTAGAATATATGTTATATGCAAAGCATTGGACAGATAGTCCTGAGCTAACAGTGTAGACCCAAATCAGATGCCATGTTACATCTAATAAATGAATACTGCAGAATAACTTAAATACCCTGAGTATTTGACAGACAGTCCTGAGCTAGCACTGTAGACCCAGATCAGACGCCACCTTACATCTAATAAATAGCTACTTCAAAACAGACAGTCCTGAGATAACAGTGTAGACCTAGATCTGATGCCATGTTACATCTAATAAATGGATACTACAAAATAACTTAAATATCCTAGGTATTTGCAACAGTCCTAAGCTAGCACTGTAGACCCAGATCAGACACCACCTTACATCTAATAAAGTCTAAGAAGGACAGTCCTGAGCTAACAGTGTAGACCCAGAGCATATGCCATGTTATATCTAATAAATGGACACTACAAAATCCATTAAATGTCCTAAGTATTTGACAGACAACCCTGAGCTAGCACTGCAGGCCCAGATCAGATGTCACCTAACATTTAATAAATGTCTAAGACAGGCAGTCCTGAACTAACAGTGTAGACCCAGATCAGATGCCATGTTATATCTAATAAATGGACACTACAGAATACCTTAAATACCCTATACAGCTAATACATGGATACTACAAAATACTTTAAATATCCTAAGTATTTGACAGACAGTCCTGAGCTAGCACTTTAGACCCAGACCAGACACCACCTTACATCTAATGAATGGAAACTGTAGAATACCATATATATCCTGAGCTTAGGTCTGTTAGGTACAACAAGAAAATGTGACAACTCCAAGATCATACTTTCGCATTATGTACATAATGTAAACATTTTTTATTTATATTCAGCTATGAATTTTCATTTAATTCTAAACAAACTTTTTTTTTTCATTTTAGGTATAAGAGATGAAGTTCTATGAACATTAGGAAGAGTCATCAGATTCCGGATTCTAGTGAAGTTAAGTATTGTATTTTTGTATTTTGTATTGTTATGTTGGTTTGATTTGGATTGGTCTCATCAGGTTTCTCTTTGGTTCAGTTTCTTCCGGGTTTGTTCGTTTTTTTTCTCTATTTGGATTGTAGTGTTTATTGTATTGTATGTTGTAGTGTAATGTGTTTATATTGTATCATATAGTTGGTTACGTTTCATTTGGTTTGGGGTCAGTGGTTTCTTTCGGTTTCATTTGTTTTTTTGTTGTTTTTTTTTTCTCTATTTTGGATTATAGTGTTTGTTATATTGTATTGTATATTGTAGTGTAGTGTAATGTATTGTATTGTATTATGCTTGTTTCCGTTGATTTTTGTTTTGGTTTGTTTGATTTGGTTGCATTCGGTTTCATTTGGGTTTTCTCTGTTTGGATGATGGTGTTTATTGTATTGTTTTGTAAATTGTATTGTAATGTTTTGTATTGAATTATATATTTGGTTTTGTTTTGTTTGGATTGGTTATGTTTCTGATTGATTTAGTTTCGTTGGTTTGGTTTGAATTCCTCTATTTGATTTGTAGTATTTATTGTAATGTATTTCTATTTGGATTGTAATGTAATGTAATGTAATGTATAATATTGTATTTTGGTATGCTGTGGCGTGGTATGGTGTGCTGTGGTGCGGTGCGGTGCGGTGCGGTGCGGTGAGGTGAGGTGAGGTGCGATTCGGTGCGATTCAGTGCGATTCAGTGAGGTGCGATGCGGTGCGATTCAGTGCGATTCAGTGAGGTGCGATGAGGTGCGACTCAGTGCGATTCAGTGAGGTGCGATGCGGAGTGGGGTGGTGTGGTATGATATAATATGGAATGGTATGGTACGATAGGTTACTTATGTTATGTTTTTTTTATATTTACAGGTGGTTCTATGGTAGACTGAAACTCATTGAAGGACTGAAACCGATTACTGGTTGTAAGTATCTTTATTTCATAACTGTGTCGAGGAATTAATTTATATGTTTGTTACACGGACATTTTTTAATGTAATACCCCATGATTCAAGAAGGGCAATTGTCAGTTTCTGGCGTAAGAATGTGCACAATACTGGTTAACCGCTTAGAGGGCTAAGCCTGCCCAGTAAACGTGTGGTTAGGTAAATTGACAGCACTTGACATGACCTCACTGGGTTGACTGGGCCGTAAAACCTCAACACAAACAAACAAATAAAACATGTGATACCCTGTTTACACCCCCTGGCCCAAGATTGGCCGATATTCTGTTTCAAATTAAAAAGCGTCCGGGTGACGGCTCACGACTTCGGATCGCGAGGTTCCGAGCTCTAATCCTGCTGGGGGCGGAATTTTGCTTATGATTGTACAGAGCCTTTCATTATCACCCTTCCATCGTCTCAATATGAATTAATGTTGAAAAAAAATGCCAAACCATCATCATCATTATTTCAACACGAAAACACGCTTATACAATTTTGACCCCCTTAAACCCCACTTTTATATAGTAAAACTGGGGTTTTGCAGGGGTATACATCATTTTCACCTCTTTTGCTAAAACATACATTATGGTACTCATTAGAGCCGCCTCGACGAGGAGGTTCTAATGAGTACCCGCACTCCATGTTTTGAAGAGAAATATGAAAATAATCAGAATTTTTTATTTGAAAATTGTTCTTTTTTTTTTTTTTTTTTTTTTTTTTTTTTTGGTTGTTTGGTTGTGAAAAGTTCATTTGACACTTTTGAATATACCAAAATGGTTCACTGAATGGTTTTATGGTTGTACCTGAATTCGAATAATTTTAACTGTCATTTGCTGAATATCATAGTAGAATTCAATTTTCTCCAAATTACTGGCACATGCTATTAATTTATCGGACTGATTTATTTAAAATTTGATGCTTGTTACTTTTTACAAAGATATTCATCAATCTTCTGACTATAAACCTTGAATTGACTAAGAGAGATAGCAGCAATATTTATATTAGCTCCCTTGACAGGTAAAGTCCAAGGTAGATCAAATACTAACCAGGTGGAACCAGTCCACAATTAGCTTCCCTGATTCGTTGTCCAAAATAAGGAAATATAGTCGCACAAATAGTCCTTCACTTGGATGCTGTGTCTTATGCCAGAGTGACTGAGCAGACTACTTCACTGTGATTCTTTTGATAGATCAACATGTAGGTGTTTTAAAAATTAAGAGTTTCTTTTGTTTCCTTTTGATTTCAGGAAAACGGGTGAACCTGAGCACACCCCTAAGAAGTGAGCCTACATGGGCTGTAACTGTTATGAACTGACAGGTGTTTACTTTGACAGACGACAGCAGGAAAAGGAGCTAGTCATGGTCATGTGTAAAGTGGATAAATTTGAAGGTAAGAAATGATGACATAAGCAGAAGAAAGTATGCATCGATTGCAAAGTTGTTTCCCAAGAGGTCTTTGTATGGAAGGTAATGGAAAAATAATTGTGGTCCGAGGCCAGGTCCTTCTAATTGGAATCCTCTGCTTTTATCTTAGGTCATCAGTGGAATTTAACAAAACTTTACATTTCTCCATAATATACAGTTCATTGCACAGAAAATGTTTCTTTTAAATATCTTGGCATATGACCTTGTTAAAATTAGATTTAAGGAAAAGGAAGTGATACTTAATGGAAACACTAATGATAAAAAACAGAGGAATCCAATTAACTGGACCTGGTTATTTACAGAAAGTAATCAAGGGAGTTAACTGACTACTTTCTCCTGTTGAAAGAGCTTCACTTACACTTTATCAGATATTGCTTAACTTCAGCACATTTATGCCGAGTGTATTCTTCTACCATACCTCTTTGTACCGATCCATTTCCAGTAAAAGGGATGTCTGATTAGATTTAATTATTTCTATGTTGCACAGAAATTCATGTACTTAATGAAAACTGTGTTGAGCCTGATCAGACGCGGCGTTTTCCGGCGTCTGATCTGGGTCTACATTGTTTGCCAATGTCCCATTTATAGGACGATATGCACAAATGGGTTAAAGTACCAAATACATTTTGTAGCAGATTATTTTTCATAGCAACTACATCATGACATTTCATACAAATCATCTGCTTCACATGAAATGTAGACTTATTTTCTCTTAATAATAATAGTATTAATAATAATAATAATAATTATTATTATTATTATTATTATTATTATTATTATTATTATAAAATACTTCACAGTGTCTTCTGCTGCAGTTAAGGGTTATGTCTTAAGTATACTGGTCATAATTTATAGACAGGTATCAATAAAGTGATTTTATACCTGTATTTTTTTCTCTTATGAGGATTTTTAAGAAATTTTATAATGGGATACATATCATCATTTGGACAACAATTATTAAACATGAAGAAATGAGAAAGAATCCACATATTTAACAGTACAGGATGTGATCTTCTGCCCTACTATAGGAAGTGGAATGTCATGCAGTCTGTTCAGGGCTATCATGCCACCTTAAATCTAGTAAATGGATACTGTAGAATACCGTATATACCCTAAGTATTGGACAGAAAGGCCTGGGTTATCAGTATAGACCCAGATCAGACGACACCATACATCTAATAAATGGATACTATAGAATACCTGTTATACTCAAAACATTGGACAGACAGTCCTGAGGTAACAGTGTAGACTCAAATCAGATGCCATATTGCATCTAATAAATGAATACTGTAGAATACCGTATATACCCTTAGTATTGAATAGACAGTCCTGAGCTAACGCTTTAGACCCAGATCAGACACCACCTTACATCTAATAAATGGATACTTTAGAATGCCATATATATCCTAAGTATTGAACAGACAGTCCTGAGCTAACACTGTAGACCCAGATCAGACGCCACCTTACGTTTAATAAATGGATACTTTGGAATACCGAATATATCCTAAGTATTAGACAGAAAGGCATGGGCTATCAGCTAACAGTGTAGACCCAGATCAGACGACACCATAATCTAATAGGTGGATACTGTAGAATATATGTTATATGCAAAGCATTGGACAGATAGTCCTGAGCTAACAGTGTAGACCCAAATCAGATGCCATGTTACATCTAATAAATGAATACTGCAGAATAACTTAAATACCCTGAGTATTTGACAGACAGTCCTGAGCTAGCACTGTAGACCCAGATCAGACGCCACCTTACATCTAATAAATAGCTACTTCAAAACAGACAGTCCTGAGATAACAGTGTAGACCTAGATCTGATGCCATGTTACATCTAATAAATGGATACTACAGAATAACTTAAATATCCTAGGTATTTGCAACAGTCCTAAGCTAGCACTGTAGACCCAGATCAGACACCACCTTACATCTAATAAAGTCTAAGAAGGACAGTCCTGAGCTAACAGAGTGTAGACCCAGAGCATATGCCATGTTATATCTAATAAATGGACACTACAAAATCCATTAAATGTCCTAAGTATTTGACAGACAACCCTGAGCTAGCACTGCAGGCCCAGATCAGATGTCACCTAACATTTAATAAATGTCTAAGACAGGCAGTCCTGAACTAACAGTGTAGACCCAGATCAGATGCCATGTTATATCTAATAAATGGACACTACAGAATACCTTAAATACCCTATACAGCTAATACATGGATACTACAAAATACTTTAAATATCCTAAGTATTTGACAGACAGTCCTGAGCTAGCACTTTAGACCCAGACCAGACACCACCTTACATCTAATGAATGGAAACTGTAGAATACCATATATATCCTGAGCTTAGGTCTGTTAGGTACAACAAGAAAATGTGACAACTCCAAGATCATACTTTCGCATTATGTACATAATGTAAACATTTTTTATTTATATTCAGCTATGAATTTTCATTTAATTCTAAACAAACTTTTTTTTTTCATTTTAGGTATAAGAGATGAAGTTCTATGAACATTAGGAAGAGTCATCAGATTCCGGATTCTAGTGAAGTTAAGTATTGTATTTTTGTATTTTGTATTGTTATGTTGGTTTGATTTGGATTGGTCTCATCAGGTTTCTCTTTGGTTCAGTTTCTTCCGGGTTTGTTCGTTTTTTTTCTCTATTTGGATTGTAGTGTTTATTGTATTGTATGTTGTAGTGTAATGTGTTTATATTGTATCATATAGTTGGTTACGTTTCATTTGGTTTGGGGTCAGTGGTTTCTTTCGGTTTCATTTGTTTTTTTGTTGTTTTTTTTTCTCTATTTTGGATTATAGTGTTTGTTATATTGTATTGTATATTGTAGTGTAGTGTAATGTATTGTATTGTATTATGCTTGTTTCCGTTGATTTTTGTTTTGGTTTGTTTGATTTGGTTGCATTCGGTTTCATTTGGGTTTTCTCTGTTTGGATGATGGTGTTTATTGTATTGTTTTGTAAATTGTATTGTAATGTTTTGTATTGAATTATATATTTGGTTTTGTTTTGTTTGGATTGGTTATGTTTCTGATTGATTTAGTTTCGTTGGTTTGGTTTGAATTCCTCTATTTGATTTGTAGTATTTATTGTAATGTATTTCTATTTGGATTGTAATGTAATGTAATGTAATGTATAATATTGTATTTTGGTATGCTGTGGCGTGGTATGGTGTGCTGTGGTGCGGTGCGGTGCGGTGCGGTGCGGTGAGGTGAGGTGAGGTGCGATTCGGTGCGATTCAGTGCGATTCAGTGAGGTGCGATGCGGTGCGATTCAGTGCGATTCAGTGAGGTGCGATTCAGTGCGATTCAGTGAGGTGCGATGCGGAGTGGGGTGGTGTGGTATGATATAATATGGAATGGTATGGTACGATAGGTTACTTATGTTATGTTTTTTTTATATTTACAGGTGGTTCTATGGTAGACTGAAACTCATTGAAGGACTGAAACCGATTACTGGTTGTAAGTATCTTTATTTCATAACTGTGTCGAGGAATTAATTTATATGTTTGTTACACGGACATTTTTTAATGTAATACCCCATGATTCAAGAAGGGCAATTGTCAGTTTCTGGCGTAAGAATGTGCACAATACTGGTTAACCGCTTAGAGGGCTAAGCCTGCCCAGTAAACGTGTGGTTAGGTAAATTGACAGCACTTGACATGACCTCACTGGGTTGACTGGGCCGTAAAACCTCAACACAAACAAACAAATAAAACATGTGATACCCTGTTTACACCCCCTGGCCCAAGATTGGCCGATATTCTGTTTCAAATTAAAAAGCGTCCGGGTGACGGCTCACGACTTCGGATCGCGAGGTTCCGAGCTCTAATCCTGCTGGGGGCGGAATTTTGCTTATGATTGTACAGAGCCTTTCATTATCACCCTTCCATCGTCTCAATATGAATTAATGTTGAAAAAAAATGCCAAACCATCATCATCATTATTTCAACACGAAAACACGCTTATACAATTTTGACCCCCTTAAACCCCACTTTTATATAGTAAAACTGGGGTTTTGCAGGGGTATACATCATTTTCACCTCTTTTGCTAAAACATACATTATGGTACTCATTAGAGCCGCCTCGACGAGAAGGTTCTAATGAGTACCCGCACTCCATGTTTTGAAGAGAAATATGAAAATAATCAGAATTTTTTATTTGAAAATTGTTCTTTTTTTTTTTTTTTTTTTTTTTTTTTTGGTTGTGAAAAGTTCATTTGACACTTTTGAATATACCAAAATGGTTCACTGAATGGTTTTATGGTTGTACCTGAATTCGAATAATTTTAACTGTCATTTGCTGAATATCATAGTAGAATTCAATTTTCTCCAAATTACTGGCACATGCTATTAATTTATCGGACTGATTTATTTAAAATTTGATGCTTGTTACTTTTTACAAAGATATTCATCAATCTTCTGACTATAAACCTTGAATTGACTAAGAGAGATAGCAGCAATATTTATATTAGCTCCCTTGACAGGTAAAGTCCAAGGTAGATCAAATACTAACCAGGTGGAACCAGTCCACAATTAGCTTCCCTGATTCGTTGTCCAAAATAAGGAAATATAGTCGCACAAATAGTCCTTCACTTGGATGCTGTGTCTTATGCCAGAGTGACTGAGCAGACTACTTCACTGTGATTCTTTTGATAGATCAACATGTAGGTGTTTTAAAAATTAAGAGTTTCTTTTGTTTCCTTTTGATTTCAGGAAAACGGGTGAACCTGAGCACACCCCTAAGAAGTGAGCCTACATGGGCTGTAACTGTTATGAACTGACAGGTGTTTACTTTGACAGACGACAGCAGGAAAAGGAGCTAGTCATGGTCATGTGTAAAGTGGATAAATTTGAAGGTAAGAAATGATGACATAAGCAGAAGAAAGTATGCATCGATTGCAAAGTTGTTTCCCAAGAGGTCTTTGTATGGAAGGTAATGGAAAAATAATTGTGGTCCGAGGCCAGGTCCTTCTAATTGGAATCCTCTGCTTTTATCTTAGGTCATCAGTGGAATTTAACAAAACTTTACATTTCTCCATAATATACAATTCATTGCACAGAAAATGTTTCTTTTAAATATCTTGGCATATGACCTTGTTAAAATTAGATTTAAGGAAAAGGAAGTGATACTTAATGGAAACACTAATGATAAAAAACAGAGGAATCCAATTAACTGGACCTGGTTATTTACAGAAAGTAATCAAGGGAGTTAACTGACTACTTTCTCCTGTTGAAAGAGCTTCACTTACACTTTATCAGATATTGCTTAACTTCAGCACATTTATGCCGAGTGTATTCTTCTACCATACCTCTTTGTACCGATCCATTTCCAGTAAAAGGGATGTCTGATTAGATTTAATTATTTCTATGTTGCACAGAAATTCATGTACTTAATGAAAACTGTGTTGAGCCTGATCAGACGCGGCGTTTTCCGGCGTCTGATCTGGGTCTACATTGTTTGCCAATGTCCCATTTATAGGACGATATGCACAAATGGGTTAAAGTACCAAATACATTTTGTAGCAGATTATTTTTCATAGCAACTACATCATGACATTTCATACAAATCATCTGCTTCACATGAAATGTAGACTTATTTTCTCTTAATAATAATAGTATTAATAATAATAATAATAATTATTATTATTATTATTATTATTATTATTATTATAAAATACTTCACAGTGTCTTCTGCTGCAGTTAAGGGTTATGTCTTAAGTATACTGGTCATAATTTATAGACAGGTATCAATAAAGTGATTTTATACCTGTATTTTTTTCTCTTATGAGGATTTTTAAGAAATTTTATAATGGGATACATATCATCATTTGGACAACAATTATTAAACATGAAGAAATGAGAAAGAATCCACATATTTAACAGTACAGGATGTGATCTTCTGCCCTACTATAGGAAGTGGAATGTCATGCAGTCTGTTCAGGGCTATCATGCCACCTTAAATCTAGTAAATGGATACTGTAGAATACCGTATATACCCTAAGTATTGGACAGAAAGGCCTGGGTTATCAGTATAGACCCAGATCAGACGACACCATACATCTAATAAATGGATACTATAGAATACCTGTTATACTCAAAACATTGGACAGACAGTCCTGAGGTAACAGTGTAGACTCAAATCAGATGCCATATTGCATCTAATAAATGAATACTGTAGAATACCGTATATACCCTTAGTATTGAATAGACAGTCCTGAGCTAACGCTTTAGACCCAGATCAGACACCACCTTACATCTAATAAATGGATACTTTAGAATGCCATATATATCCTAAGTATTGAACAGACAGTCCTGAGCTAACACTGTAGACCCAGATCAGACGCCACCTTACGTTTAATAAATGGATACTTTGGAATACCGAATATATCCTAAGTATTAGACAGAAAGGCATGGGCTATCAGCTAACAGTGTAGACCCAGATCAGACGACACCATAATCTAATAGGTGGATACTGTAGAATATATGTTATATGCAAAGCATTGGACAGATAGTCCTGAGCTAACAGTGTAGACCCAAATCAGATGCCATGTTACATCTAATAAATGAATACTGCAGAATAACTTAAATACCCTGAGTATTTGACAGACAGTCCTGAGCTAGCACTGTAGACCCAGATCAGACGCCACCTTACATCTAATAAATAGCTACTTCAAAACAGACAGTCCTGAGATAACAGTGTAGACCTAGATCTGATGCCATGTTACATCTAATAAATGGATACTACAGAATAACTTAAATATCCTAGGTATTTGCAACAGTCCTAAGCTAGCACTGTAGACCCAGATCAGACACCACCTTACATCTAATAAAGTCTAAGAAGGACAGTCCTGAGCTAACAGTGTAGACCCAGAGCATATGCCATGTTATATCTAATAAATGGACACTACAAAATCCATTAAATGTCCTAAGTATTTGACAGACAACCCTGAGCTAGCACTGCAGGCCCAGATCAGATGTCACCTAACATTTAATAAATGTCTAAGACAGGCAGTCCTGAACTAACAGTGTAGACCCAGATCAGATGCCATGTTATATCTAATAAATGGACACTACAGAATACCTTAAATACCCTATACAGCTAATACATGGATACTACAAAATACTTTAAATATCCTAAGTATTTGACAGACAGTCCTGAGCTAGCACTTTAGACCCAGACCAGACACCACCTTACATCTAATGAATGGAAACTGTAGAATACCATATATATCCTGAGCTTAGGTCTGTTAGGTACAACAAGAAAATGTGACAACTCCAAGATCATACTTTCGCATTATGTACATAATGTAAACATTTTTTATTTATATTCAGCTATGAATTTTCATTTAATTCTAAACAAACTTTTTTTTTTCATTTTAGGTATAAGAGATGAAGTTCTATGAACATTAGGAAGAGTCATCAGATTCCGGATTCTAGTGAAGTTAAGTATTGTATTTTTGTATTTTGTATTGTTATGTTGGTTTGATTTGGATTGGTCTCATCAGGTTTCTCTTTGGTTCAGTTTCTTCCGGGTTTGTTCGTTTTTTTTCTCTATTTGGATTGTAGTGTTTATTGTATTGTATGTTGTAGTGTAATGTGTTTATATTGTATCATATAGTTGGTTACGTTTCATTTGGTTTGGGGTCAGTGGTTTCTTTCGGTTTCATTTGTTTTTTTGTTGTTTTTTTTTCTCTATTTTGGATTATAGTGTTTGTTATATTGTATTGTATATTGTAGTGTAGTGTAATGTATTGTATTGTATTATGCTTGTTTCCGTTGATTTTTGTTTTGGTTTGTTTGATTTGGTTGCATTCGGTTTCATTTGGGTTTTCTCTGTTTGGATGATGGTGTTTATTGTATTGTTTTGTAAATTGTATTGTAATGTTTTGTATTGAATTATATATTTGGTTTTGTTTTGTTTGGATTGGTTATGTTTCTGATTGATTTAGTTTCGTTGGTTTGGTTTGAATTCCTCTATTTGATTTGTAGTATTTATTGTAATGTATTTCTATTTGGATTGTAATGTAATGTAATGTAATGTATAATATTGTATTTTGGTATGCTGTGGCGTGGTATGGTGTGCTGTGGTGCGGTGCGGTGCGGTGCGGTGCGGTGAGGTGAGGTGAGGTGCGATTCGGTGCGATTCAGTGCGATTCAGTGAGGTGCGATGCGGTGCGATTCAGTGCGATTCAGTGAGGTGCGATGAGGTGCGATTCAGTGCGATTCAGTGAGGTGCGATGCGGAGTGGGGTGGTGTGGTATGATATAATATGGAATGGTATGGTACGATAGGTTACTTATGTTATGTTTTTTTATATTTACAGGTGGTTCTATGGTAGACTGAAACTCATTGAAGGACTGAAACCGATTACTGGTTGTAAGTATCTTTATTTCATAACTGTGTCGAGGAATTAATTTATATGTTTGTTACACGGACATTTTTTAATGTAATACCCCATGATTCAAGAAGGGCAATTGTCAGTTTCTGGCGTAAGAATGTGCACAATACTGGTTAACCGCTTAGAGGGCTAAGCCTGCCCAGTAAACGTGTGGTTAGGTAAATTGACAGCACTTGACATGACCTCACTGGGTTGACTGGGCCGTAAAACCTCAACACAAACAAACAAATAAAACATGTGATACCCTGTTTACACCCCCTGGCCCAAGATTGGCCGATATTCTGTTTCAAATTAAAAAGCGTCCGGGTGACGGCTCACGACTTCGGATCGCGAGGTTCCGAGCTCTAATCCTGCTGGGGGCGGAATTTTGCTTATGATTGTACAGAGCCTTTCATTATCACCCTTCCATCGTCTCAATATGAATTAATGTTGAAAAAAAATGCCAAACCATCATCATCATTATTTCAACACGAAAACACGCTTATACAATTTTGACCCCCTTAAACCCCACTTTTATATAGTAAAACTGGGGTTTTGCAGGGGTATACATCATTTTCACCTCTTTTGCTAAAACATACATTATGGTACTCATTAGAGCCGCCTCGACGAGAAGGTTCTAATGAGTACCCGCACTCCATGTTTTGAAGAGAAATATGAAAATAATCAGAATTTTTTATTTGAAAATTGTTCTTTTTTTTTTTTTTTTTTTTTTTTTTTGGTTGTGAAAAGTTCATTTGACACTTTTGAATATACCAAAATGGTTCACTGAATGGTTTTATGGTTGTACCTGAATTCGAATAATTTTAACTGTCATTTGCTGAATATCATAGTAGAATTCAATTTTCTCCAAATTACTGGCACATGCTATTAATTTATCGGACTGATTTATTTAAAATTTGATGCTTGTTACTTTTTACAAAGATATTCATCAATCTTCTGACTATAAACCTTGAATTGACTAAGAGAGATAGCAGCAATATTTATATTAGCTCCCTTGACAGGTAAAGTCCAAGGTAGATCAAATACTAACCAGGTGGAACCAGTCCACAATTAGCTTCCCTGATTCGTTGTCCAAAATAAGGAAATATAGTCGCACAAATAGTCCTTCACTTGGATGCTGTGTCTTATGCCAGAGTGACTGAGCAGACTACTTCACTGTGATTCTTTTGATAGATCAACATGTAGGTGTTTTAAAAATTAAGAGTTTCTTTTGTTTCCTTTTGATTTCAGGAAAACGGGTGAACCTGAGCACACCCCTAAGAAGTGAGCCTACATGGGCTGTAACTGTTATGAACTGACAGGTGTTTACTTTGACAGACGACAGCAGGAAAAGGAGCTAGTCATGGTCATGTGTAAAGTGGATAAATTTGAAGGTAAGAAATGATGACATAAGCAGAAGAAAGTATGCATCGATTGCAAAGTTGTTTCCCAAGAGGTCTTTGTATGGAAGGTAATGGAAAAATAATTGTGGTCCGAGGCCAGGTCCTTCTAATTGGAATCCTCTGCTTTTATCTTAGGTCATCAGTGGAATTTAACAAAACTTTACATTTCTCCATAATATACAGTTCATTGCACAGAAAATGTTTCTTTTAAATATCTTGGCATATGACCTTGTTAAAATTAGATTTAAGGAAAAGGAAGTGATACTTAATGGAAACACTAATGATAAAAAACAGAGGAATCCAATTAACTGGACCTGGTTATTTACAGAAAGTAATCAAGGGAGTTAACTGACTACTTTCTCCTGTTGAAAGAGCTTCACTTACACTTTATCAGATATTGCTTAACTTCAGCACATTTATGCCGAGTGTATTCTTCTACCATACCTCTTTGTACCGATCCATTTCCAGTAAAAGGGATGTCTGATTAGATTTAATTATTTCTATGTTGCACAGAAATTCATGTACTTAATGAAAACTGTGTTGAGCCTGATCAGACGCGGCGTTTTCCGGCGTCTGATCTGGGTCTACATTGTTTGCCAATGTCCCATTTATAGGACGATATGCACAAATGGGTTAAAGTACCAAATACATTTTGTAGCAGATTATTTTTCATAGCAACTACATCATGACATTTCATACAAATCATCTGCTTCACATGAAATGTAGACTTATTTTCTCTTAATAATAATAGTATTAATAATAATAATAATAATTATTATTATTATTATTATTATTATTATTATTATTATAAAATACTTCACAGTGTCTTCTGCTGCAGTTAAGGGTTATGTCTTAAGTATACTGGTCATAATTTATAGACAGGTATCAATAAAGTGATTTTATACCTGTATTTTTTTCTCTTATGAGGATTTTTTTTACAATGGGATACATATCATCATTTGGACAACAATTATTAAACATGAAGAAATGAGAAAGAATCCACATATTTAACAGTACAGGATGTGATCTTCTGCCCTACTATAGGAAGTGGAATGTCATGCAGTCTGTTCAGGGCTATCATGCCACCTTAAATCTAGTAAATGGATACTGTAGAATACCGTATATACCCTAAGTATTGGACAGAAAGGCCTGGGTTATCAGTATAGACCCAGATCAGACGACACCATACATCTAATAAATGGATACTATAGAATACCTGTTATACTCAAAACATTGGACAGACAGTCCTGAGGTAACAGTGTAGACTCAAATCAGATGCCATATTGCATCTAATAAATGAATACTGTAGAATACCGTATATACCCTTAGTATTGAATAGACAGTCCTGAGCTAACGCTTTAGACCCAGATCAGACACCACCTTACATCTAATAAATGGATACTTTAGAATGCCATATATATCCTAAGTATTGAACAGACAGTCCTGAGCTAACACTGTAGACCCAGATCAGACGCCACCTTACGTTTAATAAATGGATACTTTGGAATACCGAATATATCCTAAGTATTAGACAGAAAGGCATGGGCTATCAGCTAACAGTGTAGACCCAGATCAGACGACACCATAATCTAATAGGTGGATACTGTAGAATATATGTTATATGCAAAGCATTGGACAGATAGTCCTGAGCTAACAGTGTAGACCCAAATCAGATGCCATGTTACATCTAATAAATGAATACTGCAGAATAACTTAAATACCCTGAGTATTTGACAGACAGTCCTGAGCTAGCACTGTAGACCCAGATCAGACGCCACCTTACATCTAATAAATAGCTACTTCAAAACAGACAGTCCTGAGATAACAGTGTAGACCTAGATCTGATGCCATGTTACATCTAATAAATGGATACTACAGAATAACTTAAATATCCTAGGTGTTTGCAACAGTCCTAAGCTAGCACTGTAGACCCAGATCAGACACCACCTTACATCTAATAAAGTCTAAGAAGGACAGTCCTGAGCTAACAGTGTAGACCCAGAGCATATGCCATGTTATATCTAATAAATGGACACTACAAAATCCATTAAATGTCCTAAGTATTTGACAGACAACCCTGAGCTAGCACTGCAGGCCCAGATCAGATGTCACCTAACATTTAATAAATGTCTAAGACAGGCAGTCCTGAACTAACAGTGTAGACCCAGATCAGATGCCATGTTATATCTAATAAATGGACACTACAGAATACCTTAAATACCCTATACAGCTAATACATGGATACTACAAAATACTTTAAATATCCTAAGTATTTGACAGACAGTCCTGAGCTAGCACTTTAGACCCAGACCAGACACCACCTTACATCTAATGAATGGAAACTGTAGAATACCATATATATCCTGAGCTTAGGTCTGTTAGGTACAACAAGAAAATGTGACAACTCCAAGATCATACTTTCGCATTATGTACATAATGTAAACATTTTTTATTTATATTCAGCTATGAATTTTCATTTAATTCTAAACAAACTTTTTTTTTTCATTTTAGGTATAAGAGATGAAGTTCTATGAACATTAGGAAGAGTCATCAGATTCCGGATTCTAGTGAAGTTAAGTATTGTATTTTTGTATTTTGTATTGTTATGTTGGTTTGATTTGGATTGGTCTCATCAGGTTTCTCTTTGGTTCAGTTTCTTCCGGGTTTGTTCGTTTTTTTTCTCTATTTGGATTGTAGTGTTTATTGTATTGTATGTTGTAGTGTAATGTGTTTATATTGTATCATATAGTTGGTTACGTTTCATTTGGTTTGGGGTCAGTGGTTTCTTTCGGTTTCATTTGTTTTTTTTGTTGTTTTTTTTTTTCTCTATTTTGGATTATAGTGTTTGTTATATTGTATTGTATATTGTAGTGTAGTGTAATGTATTGTATTGTATTATGCTTGTTTCCGTTGATTTTTGTTTTGGTTTGTTTGATTTGGTTGCATTCGGTTTCATTTGGGTTTTCTCTGTTTGGATGATGGTGTTTATTGTATTGTTTTGTAAATTGTATTGTAATGTTTTGTATTGAATTATATATTTGGTTTTGTTTTGTTTGGATTGGTTATGTTTCTGATTGATTTAGTTTCGTTGGTTTGGTTTGAATTCCTCTATTTGATTTGTAGTATTTATTGTAATGTATTTCTATTTGGATTGTAATGTAATGTAATGTAATGTATAATATTGTATTTTGGTATGCTGTGGCGTGGTATGGTGTGCTGTGGTGCGGTGCGGTGCGGTGCGGTGCGGTGCGGTGCGGTGCGGTGAGGTGAGGTGAGGTGCGATTCGGTGCGATTCAGTGCGATTCAGTGAGGTGCGATGCGGTGCGATTCAGTGCGATTCAGTGAGGTGCGATGAGGTGCGATTCAGTGCGATTCAGTGAGGTGCGATGCGGAGTGGGGTGGTGTGGTATGATATAATATGGAATGGTATGGTACGATAGGTTACTTATGTTATGTTTTTTTTATATTTACAGGTGGTTCTATGGTAGACTGAAACTCATTGAAGGACTGAAACCGATTACTGGTTGTAAGTATCTTTATTTCATAACTGTGTCGAGGAATTAATTTATATGTTTGTTACACGGACATTTTTTAATGTAATACCCCATGATTCAAGAAGGGCAATTGTCAGTTTCTGGCGTAAGAATGTGCACAATACTGGTTAACCGCTTAGAGGGCTAAGCCTGCCCAGTAAACGTGTGGTTAGGTAAATTGACAGCACTTGACATGACCTCACTGGGTTGACTGGGCCGTAAAACCTCAACACAAACAAACAAATAAAACATGTGATACCCTGTTTACACCCCCTGGCCCAAGATTGGCCGATATTCTGTTTCAAATTAAAAAGCGTCCGGGTGACGGCTCACGACTTCGGATCGCGAGGTTCCGAGCTCTAATCCTGCTGGGGGCGGAATTTTGCTTATGATTGTACAGAGCCTTTCATTATCACCCTTCCATCGTCTCAATATGAATTAATGTTGAAAAAAAATGCCAAACCATCATCATCATTATTTCAACACGAAAACACGCTTATACAATTTTGACCCCCTTAAACCCCACTTTTATATAGTAAAACTGGGGTTTTGCAGGGGTATACATCATTTTCACCTCTTTTGCTAAAACATACATTATGGTACTCATTAGAGCCGCCTCGACGAGAATGTTCTAATGAGTACCCGCACTCCATGTTTTGAAGAGAAATATGAAAATAATCAGAATTTTTTATTTGAAAATTGTTCTTTTTTTTTTTTTTTTTTTTTTTTTTTTTTGGTTGTGAAAAGTTCATTTGACACTTTTGAATATACCAAAATGGTTCACTGAATGGTTTTATGGTTGTACCTGAATTCGAATAATTTTAACTGTCATTTGCTGAATATCATAGTAGAATTCAATTTTCTCCAAATTACTGGCACATGCTATTAATTTATCGGACTGATTTATTTAAAATTTGATGCTTGTTACTTTTTACAAAGATATTCATCAATCTTCTGACTATAAACCTTGAATTGACTAAGAGAGATAGCAGCAATATTTATATTAGCTCCCTTGACAGGTAAAGTCCAAGGTAGATCAAATACTAACCA
Organism: Anodontia alba; assembly: GCA_964016985.1. Classification (NCBI taxonomy): domain Eukaryota; kingdom Metazoa; phylum Mollusca; class Bivalvia; order Lucinida; family Lucinidae; genus Anodontia; species Anodontia alba. The sequence continues at coordinate 68,932,872 of OZ024822.1, forward strand.
GGTGGAACCAGTCCACAATTAGCTTCCCTGATTCGTTGTCCAAAATAAGGAAATATAGTCGCACAAATAGTCCTTCACTTGGATGCTGTGTCTTATGCCAGAGTGACTGAGCAGACTACTTCACTGTGATTCTTTTGATAGATCAACATGTAGGTGTTTTAAAAATTAAGAGTTTCTTTTGTTTCCTTTTGATTTCAGGAAAACGGGTGAACCTGAGCACACCCCTAAGAAGTGAGCCTACATGGGCTGTAACTGTTATGAACTGACAGGTGTTTACTTTGACAGACGACAGCAGGAAAAGGAGCTAGTCATGGTCATGTGTAAAGTGGATAAATTTGAAGGTAAGAAATGATGACATAAGCAGAAGAAAGTATGCATCGATTGCAAAGTTGTTTCCCAAGAGGTCTTTGTATGGAAGGTAATGGAAAAATAATTGTGGTCCGAGGCCAGGTCCTTCTAATTGGAATCCTCTGCTTTTATCTTAGGTCATCAGTGGAATTTAACAAAACTTTACATTTCTCCATAATATACAGTTCATTGCACAGAAAATGTTTCTTTTAAATATCTTGGCATATGACCTTGTTAAAATTAGATTTAAGGAAAAGGAAGTGATACTTAATGGAAACACTAATGATAAAAAACAGAGGAATCCAATTAACTGGACCTGGTTATTTACAGAAAGTAATCAAGGGAGTTAACTGACTACTTTCTCCTGTTGAAAGAGCTTCACTTACACTTTATCAGATATTGCTTAACTTCAGCACATTTATGCCGAGTGTATTCTTCTACCATACCTCTTTGTACCGATCCATTTCCAGTAAAAGGGATGTCTGATTAGATTTAATTATTTCTATGTTGCACAGAAATTCATGTACTTAATGAAAACTGTGTTGAGCCTGATCAGACGCGGCGTTTTCCGGCGTCTGATCTGGGTCTACATTGTTTGCCAATGTCCCATTTATAGGACGATATGCACAAATGGGTTAAAGTACCAAATACATTTTGTAGCAGATTATTTTTCATAGCAACTACATCATGACATTTCATACAAATCATCTGCTTCACATGAAATGTAGACTTATTTTCTCTTAATAATAATAGTATTAATAATAATAATAATAATTATTATTATTATTATTATTATTATTATTATTATTATTATTATAAAATACTTCACAGTGTCTTCTGCTGCAGTTAAGGGTTATGTCTTAAGTATACTGGTCATAATTTATAGACAGGTATCAATAAAGTGATTTTATACCTGTATTTTTTTCTCTTATGAGGATTTTTAAGAAATTTTATAATGGGATACATATCATCATTTGGACAACAATTATTAAACATGAAGAAATGAGAAAGAATCCACATATTTAACAGTACAGGATGTGATCTTCTGCCCTACTATAGGAAGTGGAATGTCATGCAGTCTGTTCAGGGCTATCATGCCACCTTAAATCTAGTAAATGGATACTGTAGAATACCGTATATACCCTAAGTATTGGACAGAAAGGCCTGGGTTATCAGTATAGACCCAGATCAGACGACACCATACATCTAATAAATGGATACTATAGAATACCTGTTATACTCAAAACATTGGACAGACAGTCCTGAGGTAACAGTGTAGACTCAAATCAGATGCCATATTGCATCTAATAAATGAATACTGTAGAATACCGTATATACCCTTAGTATTGAATAGACAGTCCTGAGCTAACGCTTTAGACCCAGATCAGACACCACCTTACATCTAATAAATGGATACTTTAGAATGCCATATATATCCTAAGTATTGAACAGACAGTCCTGAGCTAACACTGTAGACCCAGATCAGACGCCACCTTACGTTTAATAAATGGATACTTTGGAATACCGAATATATCCTAAGTATTAGACAGAAAGGCATGGGCTATCAGCTAACAGTGTAGACCCAGATCAGACGACACCATAATCTAATAGGTGGATACTGTAGAATATATGTTATATGCAAAGCATTGGACAGATAGTCCTGAGCTAACAGTGTAGACCCAAATCAGATGCCATGTTACATCTAATAAATGAATACTGCAGAATAACTTAAATACCCTGAGTATTTGACAGACAGTCCTGAGCTAGCACTGTAGACCCAGATCAGACGCCACCTTACATCTAATAAATAGCTACTTCAAAACAGACAGTCCTGAGATAACAGTGTAGACCTAGATCTGATGCCATGTTACATCTAATAAATGGATACTACAGAATAACTTAAATATCCTAGGTATTTGCAACAGTCCTAAGCTAGCACTGTAGACCCAGATCAGACACCACCTTACATCTAATAAAGTCTAAGAAGGACAGTCCTGAGCTAACAGTGTAGACCCAGAGCATATGCTATGTTATATCTAATAAATGGACACTACAAAATCCATTAAATGTCCTAAGTATTTGACAGACAACCCTGAGCTAGCACTGCAGGCCCAGATCAGATGTCACCTAACATTTAATAAATGTCTAAGACAGGCAGTCCTGAACTAACAGTGTAGACCCAGATCAGATGCCATGTTATATCTAATAAATGGACACTACAGAATACCTTAAATACCCTATACAGCTAATACATGGATACTACAAAATACTTTAAATATCCTAAGTATTTGACAGACAGTCCTGAGCTAGCACTTTAGACCCAGACCAGACACCACCTTACATCTAATGAATGGAAACTGTAGAATACCATATATATCCTGAGCTTAGGTCTGTTAGGTACAACAAGAAAATGTGACAACTCCAAGATCATACTTTCGCATTATGTACATAATGTAAACATTTTTTATTTATATTCAGCTATGAATTTTCATTTAATTCTAAACAAACTTTTTTTTTTCATTTTAGGTATAAGAGATGAAGTTCTATGAACATTAGGAAGAGTCATCAGATTCCGGATTCTAGTGAAGTTAAGTATTGTATTTTTGTATTTTGTATTGTTATGTTGGTTTGATTTGGATTGGTCTCATCAGGTTTCTCTTTGGTTCAGTTTCTTCCGGGTTTGTTCGTTTTTTTTCTCTATTTGGATTGTAGTGTTTATTGTATTGTATGTTGTAGTGTAATGTGTTTATATTGTATCATATAGTTGGTTACGTTTCATTTGGTTTGGGGTCAGTGGTTTCTTTCGGTTTCATTTGTTTTTTTGTTGTTTTTTTTTCTCTATTTTGGATTATAGTGTTTGTTATATTGTATTGTATATTGTAGTGTAGTGTAATGTATTGTATTGTATTATGCTTGTTTCCGTTGATTTTTGTTTTGGTTTGTTTGATTTGGTTGCATTCGGTTTCATTTGGGTTTTCTCTGTTTGGATGATGGTGTTTATTGTATTGTTTTGTAAATTGTATTGTAATGTTTTGTATTGAATTATATATTTGGTTTTGTTTTGTTTGGATTGGTTATGTTTCTGATTGATTTAGTTTCGTTGGTTTGGTTTGAATTCCTCTATTTGATTTGTAGTATTTATTGTAATGTATTTCTATTTGGATTGTAATGTAATGTAATGTAATGTATAATATTGTATTTTGGTATGCTGTGGCGTGGTATGGTGTGCTGTGGTGCGGTGCGGTGCGGTGCGGTGCGGTGAGGTGAGGTGAGGTGCGATTCGGTGCGATTCAGTGCGATTCAGTGAGGTGCGATGCGGTGCGATTCAGTGCGATTCAGTGAGGTGCGATGAGGTGCGATTCAGTGCGATTCAGTGAGGTGCGATGCGGAGTGGGGTGGTGTGGTATGATATAATATGGAATGGTATGGTACGATAGGTTACTTATGTTATGTGTTTTTTATATTTACAGGTGGTTCTATGGTAGACTGAAACTCATTGAAGGACTGAAACCGATTACTGGTTGTAAGTATCTTTATTTCATAACTGTGTCGAGGAATTAATTTATATGTTTGTTACACGGACATTTTTTAATGTAATACCCCATGATTCAAGAAGGGCAATTGTCAGTTTCTGGCGTAAGAATGTGCACAATACTGGTTAACCGCTTAGAGGGCTAAGCCTGCCCAGTAAACGTGTGGTTAGGTAAATTGACAGCACTTGACATGACCTCACTGGGTTGACTGGGCCGTAAAACCTCAACACAAACAAACAAATAAAACATGTGATACCCTGTTTACACCCCCTGGCCCAAGATTGGCCGATATTCTGTTTCAAATTAAAAAGCGTCCGGGTGACGGCTCACGACTTCGGATCGCGAGGTTCCGAGCTCTAATCCTGCTGGGGGCGGAATTTTGCTTATGATTGTACAGAGCCTTTCATTATCACCCTTCCATCGTCTCAATATGAATTAATGTTGAAAAAAAATGCCAAACCATCATCATCATTATTTCAACACGAAAACACGCTTATACAATTTTGACCCCCTTAAACCCCACTTTTATATAGTAAAACTGGGGTTTTGCAGGGGTATACATCATTTTCACCTCTTTTGCTAAAACATACATTATGGTACTCATTAGAGCCGCCTCGACGAGAATGTTCTAATGAGTACCCGCACTCCATGTTTTGAAGAGAAATATGAAAATAATCAGAATTTTTTATTTGAAAATTGTTCTTTTTTTTTTTTTTTTTTTTTTTTTTTGGTTGTGAAAAGTTCATTTGACACTTTTGAATATACCAAAATGGTTCACTGAATGGTTTTATGGTTGTACCTGAATTCGAATAATTTTAACTGTCATTTGCTGAATATCATAGTAGAATTCAATTTTCTCCAAATTACTGGCACATGCTATTAATTTATCGGACTGATTTATTTAAAATTTGATGCTTGTTACTTTTTACAAAGATATTCATCAATCTTCTGACTATAAACCTTGAATTGACTAAGAGAGATAGCAGCAATATTTATATTAGCTCCCTTGACAGGTAAAGTCCAAGGTAGATCAAATACTAACCAGGTGGAACCAGTCCACAATTAGCTTCCCTGATTCGTTGTCCAAAATAAGGAAATATAGTCGCACAAATAGTCCTTCACTTGGATGCTGTGTCTTATGCCAGAGTGACTGAGCAGACTACTTCACTGTGATTCTTTTGATAGATCAACATGTAGGTGTTTTAAAAATTAAGAGTTTCTTTTGTTTCCTTTTGATTTCAGGAAAACGGGTGAACCTGAGCACACCCCTAAGAAGTGAGCCTACATGGGCTGTAACTGTTATGAACTGACAGGTGTTTACTTTGACAGACGACAGCAGGAAAAGGAGCTAGTCATGGTCATGTGTAAAGTGGATAAATTTGAAGGTAAGAAATGATGACATAAGCAGAAGAAAGTATGCATCGATTGCAAAGTTGTTTCCCAAGAGGTCTTTGTATGGAAGGTAATGGAAAAATAATTGTGGTCCGAGGCCAGGTCCTTCTAATTGGAATCCTCTGCTTTTATCTTAGGTCATCAGTGGAATTTAACAAAACTTTACATTTCTCCATAATATACAGTTCATTGCACAGAAAATGTTTCTTTTAAATATCTTGGCATATGACCTTGTTAAAATTAGATTTAAGGAAAAGGAAGTGATACTTAATGGAAACACTAATGATAAAAAGCAGAGGAATCCAATTAACTGGACCTGGTTATTTACAGAAAGTAATCAAGGGAGTTAACTGACTACTTTCTCCTGTTGAAAGAGCTTCACTTACACTTTATCAGATATTGCTTAACTTCAGCACATTTATGCCGAGTGTATTCTTCTACCATACCTCTTTGTACCGATCCATTTCCAGTAAAAGGGATGTCTGATTAGATTTAATTATTTCTATGTTGCACAGAAATTCATGTACTTAATGAAAACTGTGTTGAGCCTGATCAGACGCGGCGTTTTCCGGCGTCTGATCTGGGTCTACATTGTTTGCCAATGTCCCATTTATAGGACGATATGCACAAATGGGTTAAAGTACCAAATACATTTTGTAGCAGATTATTTTTCATAGCAACTACATCATGACATTTCATACAAATCATCTGCTTCACATGAAATGTAGACTTATTTTCTCTTAATAATAATAGTATTAATAATAATAATAATAATTATTATTATTATTATTATTATTATTATTATTATTATTATAAAATACTTCACAGTGTCTTCTGCTGCAGTTAAGGGTTATGTCTTAAGTATACTGGTCATAATTTATAGACAGGTATCAATAAAGTGATTTTATACCTGTATTTTTTTCTCTTATGAGGATTTTTAAGAAATTTTATAATGGGATACATATCATCATTTGGACAACAATTATTAAACATGAAGAAATGAGAAAGAATCCACATATTTAACAGTACAGGATGTGATCTTCTGCCCTACTATAGGAAGTGGAATGTCATGCAGTCTGTTCAGGGCTATCATGCCACCTTAAATCTAGTAAATGGATACTGTAGAATACCGTATATACCCTAAGTGTTGGACAGAAAGGCCTGGGTTATCAGTATAGACCCAGATCAGACGACACCATACATCTAATAAATGGATACTATAGAATACCTGTTATACTCAAAACATTGGACAGACAGTCCTGAGGTAACAGTGTAGACTCAAATCAGATGCCATATTGCATCTAATAAATGAATACTGTAGAATACCGTATATACCCTTAGTATTGAATAGACAGTCCTGAGCTAACGCTTTAGACCCAGATCAGACACCACCTTACATCTAATAAATGGATACTTTAGAATGCCATATATATCCTAAGTATTGAACAGACAGTCCTGAGCTAACACTGTAGACCCAGATCAGACGCCACCTTACGTTTAATAAATGGATACTTTGGAATACCGAATATATCCTAAGTATTAGACAGAAAGGCATGGGCTATCAGCTAACAGTGTAGACCCAGATCAGACGACACCATAATCTAATAGGTGGATACTGTAGAATATATGTTATATGCAAAGCATTGGACAGATAGTCCTGAGCTAACAGTGTAGACCCAAATCAGATGCCATGTTACATCTAATAAATGAATACTGCAGAATAACTTAAATACCCTGAGTATTTGACAGACAGTCCTGAGCTAGCACTGTAGACCCAGATCAGACGCCACCTTACATCTAATAAATAGCTACTTCAAAACAGACAGTCCTGAGATAACAGTGTAGACCTAGATCTGATGCCATGTTACATCTAATAAATGGATACTACAAAATAACTTAAATATCCTAGGTATTTGCAACAGTCCTAAGCTAGCACTGTAGACCCAGATCAGACACCACCTTACATCTAATAAAGTCTAAGAAGGACAGTCCTGAGCTAACAGTGTAGACCCAGAGCATATGCCATGTTATATCTAATAAATGGACACTACAAAATCCATTAAATGTCCTAAGTATTTGACAGACAACCCTGAGCTAGCACTGCAGGCCCAGATCAGATGTCACCTAACATTTAATAAATGTCTAAGACAGGCAGTCCTGAACTAACAGTGTAGACCCAGATCAGATGCCATGTTATATCTAATAAATGGACACTACAGAATACCTTAAATACCCTATACAGCTAATACATGGATACTACAAAATACTTTAAATATCCTAAGTATTTGACAGACAGTCCTGAGCTAGCACTTTAGACCCAGACCAGACACCACCTTACATCTAATGAATGGAAACTGTAGAATACCATATATATCCTGAGCTTAGGTCTGTTAGGTACAACAAGAAAATGTGACAACTCCAAGATCATACTTTCGCATTATGTACATAATGTAAACATTTTTTATTTATATTCAGCTATGAATTTTCATTTAATTCTAAACAAACTTTTTTTTTTCATTTTAGGTATAAGAGATGAAGTTCTATGAACATTAGGAAGAGTCATCAGATTCCGGATTCTAGTGAAGTTAAGTATTGTATTTTTGTATTTTGTATTGTTATGTTGGTTTGATTTGGATTGGTCTCATCAGGTTTCTCTTTGGTTCAGTTTCTTCCGGGTTTGTTCGTTTTTTTTCTCTATTTGGATTGTAGTGTTTATTGTATTGTATGTTGTAGTGTAATGTGTTTATATTGTATCATATAGTTGGTTACGTTTCATTTGGTTTGGGGTCAGTGGTTTCTTTCGGTTTCATTTGTTTTTTTGTTGTTTTTTTTTTCTCTATTTTGGATTATAGTGTTTGTTATATTGTATTGTATATTGTAGTGTAGTGTAATGTATTGTATTGTATTATGCTTGTTTCCGTTGATTTTTGTTTTGGTTTGTTTGATTTGGTTGCATTCGGTTTCATTTGGGTTTTCTCTGTTTGGATGATGGTGTTTATTGTATTGTTTTGTAAATTGTATTGTAATGTTTTGTATTGAATTATATATTTGGTTTTGTTTTGTTTGGATTGGTTATGTTTCTGATTGATTTAGTTTCGTTGGTTTGGTTTGAATTCCTCTATTTGATTTGTAGTATTTATTGTAATGTATTTCTATTTGGATTGTAATGTAATGTAATGTAATGTATAATATTGTATTTTGGTATGCTGTGGCGTGGTATGGTGTGCTGTGGTGCGGTGCGGTGCGGTGCGGTGCGGTGAGGTGAGGTGAGGTGCGATTCGGTGCGATTCAGTGCGATTCAGTGAGGTGCGATGCGGTGCGATTCAGTGCGATTCAGTGAGGTGCGATGAGGTGCGACTCAGTGCGATTCAGTGAGGTGCGATGCGGAGTGGGGTGGTGTGGTATGATATAATATGGAATGGTATGGTACGATAGGTTACTTATGTTATGTTTTTTTTATATTTACAGGTGGTTCTATGGTAGACTGAAACTCATTGAAGGACTGAAACCGATTACTGGTTGTAAGTATCTTTATTTCATAACTGTGTCGAGGAATTAATTTATATGTTTGTTACACGGACATTTTTTAATGTAATACCCCATGATTCAAGAAGGGCAATTGTCAGTTTCTGGCGTAAGAATGTGCACAATACTGGTTAACCGCTTAGAGGGCTAAGCCTGCCCAGTAAACGTGTGGTTAGGTAAATTGACAGCACTTGACATGACCTCACTGGGTTGACTGGGCCGTAAAACCTCAACACAAACAAACAAATAAAACATGTGATACCCTGTTTACACCCCCTGGCCCAAGATTGGCCGATATTCTGTTTCAAATTAAAAAGCGTCCGGGTGACGGCTCACGACTTCGGATCGCGAGGTTCCGAGCTCTAATCCTGCTGGGGGCGGAATTTTGCTTATGATTGTACAGAGCCTTTCATTATCACCCTTCCATCGTCTCAATATGAATTAATGTTGAAAAAAAATGCCAAACCATCATCATCATTATTTCAACACGAAAACACGCTTATACAATTTTGACCCCCTTAAACCCCACTTTTATATAGTAAAACTGGGGTTTTGCAGGGGTATACATCATTTTCACCTCTTTTGCTAAAACATACATTATGGTACTCATTAGAGCCGCCTCGACGAGGAGGTTCTAATGAGTACCCGCACTCCATGTTTTGAAGAGAAATATGAAAATAATCAGAATTTTTTATTTGAAAATTGTTCTTTTTTTTTTTTTTTTTTTTTTTTTTTTTTTGGTTGTTTGGTTGTGAAAAGTTCATTTGACACTTTTGAATATACCAAAATGGTTCACTGAATGGTTTTATGGTTGTACCTGAATTCGAATAATTTTAACTGTCATTTGCTGAATATCATAGTAGAATTCAATTTTCTCCAAATTACTGGCACATGCTATTAATTTATCGGACTGATTTATTTAAAATTTGATGCTTGTTACTTTTTACAAAGATATTCATCAATCTTCTGACTATAAACCTTGAATTGACTAAGAGAGATAGCAGCAATATTTATATTAGCTCCCTTGACAGGTAAAGTCCAAGGTAGATCAAATACTAACCAGGTGGAACCAGTCCACAATTAGCTTCCCTGATTCGTTGTCCAAAATAAGGAAATATAGTCGCACAAATAGTCCTTCACTTGGATGCTGTGTCTTATGCCAGAGTGACTGAGCAGACTACTTCACTGTGATTCTTTTGATAGATCAACATGTAGGTGTTTTAAAAATTAAGAGTTTCTTTTGTTTCCTTTTGATTTCAGGAAAACGGGTGAACCTGAGCACACCCCTAAGAAGTGAGCCTACATGGGCTGTAACTGTTATGAACTGACAGGTGTTTACTTTGACAGACGACAGCAGGAAAAGGAGCTAGTCATGGTCATGTGTAAAGTGGATAAATTTGAAGGTAAGAAATGATGACATAAGCAGAAGAAAGTATGCATCGATTGCAAAGTTGTTTCCCAAGAGGTCTTTGTATGGAAGGTAATGGAAAAATAATTGTGGTCCGAGGCCAGGTCCTTCTAATTGGAATCCTCTGCTTTTATCTTAGGTCATCAGTGGAATTTAACAAAACTTTACATTTCTCCATAATATACAGTTCATTGCACAGAAAATGTTTCTTTTAAATATCTTGGCATATGACCTTGTTAAAATTAGATTTAAGGAAAAGGAAGTGATACTTAATGGAAACACTAATGATAAAAAACAGAGGAATCCAATTAACTGGACCTGGTTATTTACAGAAAGTAATCAAGGGAGTTAACTGACTACTTTCTCCTGTTGAAAGAGCTTCACTTACACTTTATCAGATATTGCTTAACTTCAGCACATTTATGCCGAGTGTATTCTTCTACCATACCTCTTTGTACCGATCCATTTCCAGTAAAAGGGATGTCTGATTAGATTTAATTATTTCTATGTTGCACAGAAATTCATGTACTTAATGAAAACTGTGTTGAGCCTGATCAGACGCGGCGTTTTCCGGCGTCTGATCTGGGTCTACATTGTTTGCCAATGTCCCATTTATAGGACGATATGCACAAATGGGTTAAAGTACCAAATACATTTTGTAGCAGATTATTTTTCATAGCAACTACATCATGACATTTCATACAAATCATCTGCTTCACATGAAATGTAGACTTATTTTCTCTTAATAATAATAGTATTAATAATAATAATAATAATTATTATTATTATTATTATTATTATTATTATTATTATTATAAAATACTTCACAGTGTCTTCTGCTGCAGTTAAGGGTTATGTCTTAAGTATACTGGTCATAATTTATAGACAGGTATCAATAAAGTGATTTTATACCTGTATTTTTTTCTCTTATGAGGATTTTTAAGAAATTTTATAATGGGATACATATCATCATTTGGACAACAATTATTAAACATGAAGAAATGAGAAAGAATCCACATATTTAACAGTACAGGATGTGATCTTCTGCCCTACTATAGGAAGTGGAATGTCATGCAGTCTGTTCAGGGCTATCATGCCACCTTAAATCTAGTAAATGGATACTGTAGAATACCGTATATACCCTAAGTATTGGACAGAAAGGCCTGGGTTATCAGTATAGACCCAGATCAGACGACACCATACATCTAATAAATGGATACTATAGAATACCTGTTATACTCAAAACATTGGACAGACAGTCCTGAGGTAACAGTGTAGACTCAAATCAGATGCCATATTGCATCTAATAAATGAATACTGTAGAATACCGTATATACCCTTAGTATTGAATAGACAGTCCTGAGCTAACGCTTTAGACCCAGATCAGACACCACCTTACATCTAATAAATGGATACTTTAGAATGCCATATATATCCTAAGTATTGAACAGACAGTCCTGAGCTAACACTGTAGACCCAGATCAGACGCCACCTTACGTTTAATAAATGGATACTTTGGAATACCGAATATATCCTAAGTATTAGACAGAAAGGCATGGGCTATCAGCTAACAGTGTAGACCCAGATCAGACGACACCATAATCTAATAGGTGGATACTGTAGAATATATGTTATATGCAAAGCATTGGACAGATAGTCCTGAGCTAACAGTGTAGACCCAAATCAGATGCCATGTTACATCTAATAAATGAATACTGCAGAATAACTTAAATACCCTGAGTATTTGACAGACAGTCCTGAGCTAGCACTGTAGACCCAGATCAGACGCCACCTTACATCTAATAAATAGCTACTTCAAAACAGACAGTCCTGAGATAACAGTGTAGACCTAGATCTGATGCCATGTTACATCTAATAAATGGATACTACAGAATAACTTAAATATCCTAGGTATTTGCAACAGTCCTAAGCTAGCACTGTAGACCCAGATCAGACACCACCTTACATCTAATAAAGTCTAAGAAGGACAGTCCTGAGCTAACAGTGTAGACCCAGAGCATATGCCATGTTATATCTAATAAATGGACACTACAAAATCCATTAAATGTCCTAAGTATTTGACAGACAACCCTGAGCTAGCACTGCAGGCCCAGATCAGATGTCACCTAACATTTAATAAATGTCTAAGACAGGCAGTCCTGAACTAACAGTGTAGACCCAGATCAGATGCCATGTTATATCTAATAAATGGACACTACAGAATACCTTAAATACCCTATACAGCTAATACATGGATACTACAAAATACTTTAAATATCCTAAGTATTTGACAGACAGTCCTGAGCTAGCACTTTAGACCCAGACCAGACACCACCTTACATCTAATGAATGGAAACTGTAGAATACCATATATATCCTGAGCTTAGGTCTGTTAGGTACAACAAGAAAATGTGACAACTCCAAGATCATACTTTCGCATTATGTACATAATGTAAACATTTTTTATTTATATTCAGCTATGAATTTTCATTTAATTCTAAACAAACTTTTTTTTTTCATTTTAGGTATAAGAGATGAAGTTCTATGAACATTAGGAAGAGTCATCAGATTCCGGATTCTAGTGAAGTTAAGTATTGTATTTTTGTATTTTGTATTGTTATGTTGGTTTGATTTGGATTGGTCTCATCAGGTTTCTCTTTGGTTCAGTTTCTTCCGGGTTTGTTCGTTTTTTTTCTCTATTTGGATTGTAGTGTTTATTGTATTGTATGTTGTAGTGTAATGTGTTTATATTGTATCATATAGCTGGTTACGTTTCATTTGGTTTGGGGTCAGTGGTTCCTTTCGGTTTCATTTGTTTTTTTGTTGTTTTTTTTTCTCTATTTTGGATTATAGTGTTTGTTATATTGTATTGTATATTGTAGTGTAGTGTAATGTATTGTATTGTATTATGCTTGTTTCCGTTGATTTTTGTTTTGGTTTGTTTGATTTGGTTGCATTCGGTTTCATTTGGGTTTTCTCTGTTTGGATGATGGTGTTTATTGTATTGTTTTGTAAATTGTATTGTAATGTTTTGTATTGAATTATATATTTGGTTTTGTTTTGTTTGGATTGGTTATGTTTCTGATTGATTTAGTTTCGTTGGTTTGGTTTGAATTCCTCTATTTGATTTGTAGTATTTATTGTAATGTATTTCTATTTGGATTGTAATGTAATGTAATGTATAATATTGTATTTTGGTATGCTGTGGCGTGGTATGGTGTGCTGTGGTGCGGTGCGGTGCGGTGCGGTGAGGTGAGGTGCGATTCGGTGCGATTCAGTGCGATTCAGTGAGGTGCGATGCGGTGTGATTCAGTGCGATTCAGTGAGGTGCGATGAGGTGCGATTCAGTGCGATTCAGTGAGGTGCGATGCGGAGTGGGGTGGTGTGGTATGATATAATATGGAATGGTATGGTACGATAGGTTACTTATGTTATGTTTTTTTTATATTTACAGGTGGTTCTATGGTAGACTGAAACTCATTGAAGGACTGAAACCGATTACTGGTTGTAAGTATCTTTATTTCATAACTGTGTCGAGGAATTAATTTATATGTTTGTTACACGGACATTTTTTAATGTAATACCCCATGATTCAAGAAGGGCAATTGTCAGTTTCTGGCGTAAGAATGTGCACAATACTGGTTAACCGCTTAGAGGGCTAAGCCTGCCCAGTAAACGTGTGGTTAGGTAAATTGACAGCACTCGACATGACATCACTGGGTTGACTGGGCCGTAAAACCTCAACACAAACAAACAAATAAAACATGTGATACCCTGTTTACACCCCCTGGCCCAAGATTGGCCGATATTCTGTTTCAAATTAAAAAGCGTCCGGGTGACGGCTCACGACTTCGGATCGCGAGGTTCCGAGCTCTAATCCTGCTGGGGGCGGAATTTTGCTTATGATTGTACAGAGCCTTTCATTATCACCCTTCCATCGTCTCAATATGAATTAATGTTGAAAAAAAATGCCAAACCATCATCATCATTATTTCAACACGAAAACACGCTTATACAATTTTGACCCCCCTAAACCCCACTTTTATATAGTAAAACTGGGGTTTTGCAGGGGTATACATCATTTTCACCTCTTTTGCTAAAACATACATTATGGTACTCATTAGAGCCGCCTCGACGAGAAGGTTCTAATGAGTACCCGCACTCCATGTTTTGAAGAGAAATATGAAAATAATCAGAATTTTTTATTTGAAAATTGTTCTTTTTTTTTTTTTTTGGTTGTGAAAAGTTCATTTGACACTTTTGAATATACCAAAATGGTTCACTGAATGGTTTTATGGTTGTACCTGAATTCGAATAATTTTAACTGTCATTTGCTGAATATCATAGTAGAATTCAATTCTCTCCAAATTACTGGCACATGCTATTAATTTATCGGACTGATTTATTTAAAATTTGATGCTTGTTACTTTTTACAAAGATATTCATCAATCTTCTGACTATAAACCTTGAATTGACTAAGAGAGATAGCAGCAATATTTATATTAGCTCCCTTGACAGGTAAAGTCCAAGGTAGATCAAATACTAACCAGGTGGAACCAGTCCACAATTAGCTTCCCTGATTCGTTGTCCAAAATAAGGAAATATAGTCGCACAAATAGTCCTTCACTTGGATGCTGTGTCTTATGCCAGAGTGACTGAGCAGACTACTTCACTGTGATTCTTTTGATAGATCAACATGTAGGTGTTTTAAAAATTAAGAGTTTCTTTTGTTTCCTTTTGATTTCAGGAAAACGGGTGAACCTGAGCACACCCCTAAGAAGTGAGCCTACATGGGCTGTAACTGTTATGAACTGACAGGTGTTTACTTTGACAGACGACAGCAGGAAAAGGAGCTAGTCATGGTCATGTGTAAAGTGGATAAATTTGAAGGTAAGAAATGATGACATAAGCAGAAGAAAGTATGCATCGATTGCAAAGTTGTTTCCCAAGAGGTCTTTGTATGGAAGGTAATGGAAAAATAATTGTGGTCCGAGGCCAGGTCCTTCTAATTGGAATCCTCTGCTTTTATCTTAGGTCATCAGTGGAATTTAACAAAACTTTACATTTCTCCATAATATACAGTTCATTGCACAGAAAATGTTTCTTTTAAATATCTTGGCATATGACCTTGTTAAAATTAGATTTAAGGAAAAGGAAGTGATACTTAATGGAAACACTAATGATAAAAAGCAGAGGAATCCAATTAACTGGACCTGGTTATTTACAGAAAGTAATCAAGGGAGTTAACTGACTACTTTCTCCTGTTGAAAGAGCTTCACTTACACTTTATCAGATATTGCTTAACTTCAGCACATTTATGCCGAGTGTATTCTTCTACCATACCTCTTTGTACCGATCCATTTCCAGTAAAAGGGATGTCTGATTAGATTTAATTATTTCTATGTTGCACAGAAATTCATGTACTTAATGAAAACTGTGTTGAGCCTGATCAGACGCGGCGTTTTCCGGCGTCTGATCTGGGTCTACATTGTTTGCCAATGTCCCATTTATAGGACGATATGCACAAATGGGTTAAAGTACCAAATACATTTTGTAGCAGATTATTTTTCATAGCAACTACATCATGACATTTCATACAAATCATCTGCTTCACATGAAATGTAGACTTATTTTCTCTTAATAATAATAGTATTAATAATAATAATAATTATTTTTATTATTATTATAAAATACTTCACAGTGTCTTCTGCTGCAGTTAAGGGTTATGTCTTAAGTATACTGGTCATAATTTATAGACAGGTATCAATAAAGTGATTTTATACCTGTATTTTTTCTCTTATGAGGATTTTTAAGAAATTTTATAATGGGATACATATCGTCATTTGGACAACAATTATTAAACATGAAGAAATGAGAAAGAATCCACATATTTAACAGTACAGGATGTGATCTTCTGCCCTACTATAGGAAGTGGAATGTCATGCAGTCTGTTCAGGGCTATCATGCCACCTTAAATCTAGTAAATGGATACTGTAGAATACCGTATATACCCTAAGTATTGGACAGAAAGGCCTGGGTTATCAGTATAGACCCAGATCAGACGACACCATACATCTAATAAATGGATACTATAGAATACCTGTTATACTCAAAACATTGGACAGACAGTCCTGAGGTAACAGTTGTGACTCAAATCAGATGCCATATTGCATCTAATAAATGAATACTGTAGAATACCGTATATACCCTTAGTATTGAAAAGACAGTCCTGAGCTAACGCTTTAGACCCAGATCAGACGCCACCTTACATCTAATAAATGGATACTTTAGAATGCCATATATATCCTAAGTATTGAACAGACTGTCCTGAGCTAACACTGTAGACCCAGATTAGACGCCACCTTACGTTTAATAAATGGATACTTTGGAATACCGAATATACCCTAAGTATAAGACAGAAAGGCATGGGCTATCAGCTAACAGTGTAGACCCAGATCAGACGACACCATAATCTAATAGGTGGATACTGTAGAATATATGTTCTATGCAAAGCATTGGACAGATAGTCCTGAGCTAACAGTGTAGACCCAAATCAGATGCCATGTTACATCTAATAAATGAATACTGCAGAATAACTTAAATACCCTGAGTATTTGCCAGACAGTCCTGAGATAGCACTGTAGACCCAGATCAGACGCCAACTTACATCTAATAAATGGCTACTTCAAAACAGACAGTCCTGAGATAACAGTGTAGACCCAGATCTGATCCCATGTTACATCTAATAAATGGATACTACAGAATAACTTAAATATCCTAGGTATTTGCAACAGTCCTAAGCTAGCACTGTAGACCAAGTTCAGACACCATTTTAAATCTAATAAAGTCTAAGAAGGACAGTCCTGAGCTAACAGTGCAGACCCAGAGCATATGCCATGTTATATCTAATAAATGGATACTACAAAATACATTAAATGTCCTAAGTATTTGACAGACAGCCCTGAGCTAGCACTGTACACCCAGATCAGGTGTCACCTAACATTTAATAAATGTCTAAGACAGGCAGTCCTGAACTAACAGAGTAGACCCAGATCAGATGCCATGATATATCTAATAAATGGACACTATGGAATACCTTAAATACCCAATACAGTTAATACATGGATACTACAAAATACTTTAAATATCCTAAGTATTTGACAGACAGTTCTGAGCTAGCACTTTAGACCCAGATCAGACGCCACCTTACATCTAATAAATGTCTAAGAAGGACAGTCTTGAGCTAACAGTGTAGACCCAGAGCATATGCCATGTTATATCTAATAAATGGACACTACAAAATACATTAAATGTCCTAAGTATTTGACAGACAGCCCTGAGCTAGCACTGTACACCCAGATCAGATGTCACCTAACATTTAATAAATGTCTAAGACAGGCAGTCCTGAACTAACAGTGTAGACCCAGATCAGATGCCATGTTATATCTAATAAATGGACGCTACGGAATACCTTAAATACCCTATACAGTTAATACATGGATACTACAAAATACTTTTAATATCCTAAGTATTTGACAGACAGTCCTGAGCTAGCACTTTAGACCCAGATCAGACGCCACCTTACATCTAATAAATGTCTAAGAAGGACAGTCCTGAGCTAACAGTGTAGATCCAGAGCATATGCCATGTTATATCTAATAAATGGACACTACAAAATACATTAAATATCCTAAGTATTTGACAGTCAGCCCTGAGCTAGCACTGTAGACCCAGATCAGACGTCACCTTACATTTAATAAATGTCTAAGACAGGCAATCCTGAACTAACAGTGTAGACCCAGATCAGATGCCATGTTATATCTAATAAATGGACAGTACAGAATACCTTAAATACCCTATACAGCTAATACATGGATATTACAAAATACTTTAAATATCCTAGGTATTTGACAGACAGTCCTGAGCTAGCACTTTAGACCCAGATCAGACGCCACCTTAATCTAATAAATGTCTAAGAAGGACAGTCCTGAGCTAACAGTGTAGTCCCAGATCATATGCCATGTTATATCTAATAAATGGACACTACAAAATACATTAAATGTCCTAAGTATTTGACAGACAGCCCTGAGCTAGCACTGTACACCCAGATCAGATGTCACCTTACATTTAATAAATGTCTGTCCTGAACTAACAGTGTACACCCAGCTCAGATGCCATGTTATATCTAATAACTGGACACTACAGAATACCTTAAATACCCTAAGTATTTGACAGACAGTCCTGAGCTAGGACTGTAGACACAGATCAGACACCTTGCATCTAATAAATGGCTTCTTTCAGACAGACAATCCTGCGCTAACAGAAGCCATCTGCATCTAATAAATGGCTACTTTAAGACAGGCAGTCCTGCTAACAGTGTAGACCCAGATCAGATGCCATGATTCATCTGATAAATGGATACTACAAAATACCTTAAATATCCTAAGTGTTTGACAGACAGTCCTGTTAGCACTGAGGACCCAGACCAGACACTTTGCATCTAATAAATGGCTTCTTTAAGACAGTCCTGCGCTAACAGTGTAGACCCAGATCAGATGCCACGTTACAGCTAATACATGGATACTACAAAATACTTTAAATATCCTAAGTATTTGACAGACAGTCCTGAGCTAGCACTTTAGACCCAGATCAGACACCACCTTACATCTAATAAATGGAAACTGTAGAATACCATATACTGTTAGGTACAATAAGAAAATGTGACCACTCCAAGATCATACTTTCGCATTATGTACATAATGTAAACATTTTTATTTATATTCAGCTATGAATTTTCATTTAATTCTAAACAAACTTTTTTTTTTTTCATTTTAGGTATAAGATGAAGTTCTATGAACATTAGGAAGAGTCATCAGATTCCGGATTCTAGTGAAGTTAAGTATTGTATTTTTGTGTTTTGTATTGTTATGTTGGTTTGATTTGGATTGGTTTCATCTCTTTGGTTCAGTTTCTTCCGGGTTTGTTTGTTTTTGTTTTTTTTTCTCTATTTAGATTGTAGTGTTTATTGTATTGTATGTTGTAGTGTAATGTGTTTATATTGTATCATATAGTTGGTTACGTTTCATTTGGTTTGGGGTCAGTGGTTTCTTTCGGTTTCATTTGTTTTTTTTTGTTTTTTTTTTGTTTTTTTTGTTTTTTTTTTTTTGTTTTTTTTTTTTTTTCTCTATTTGGATTATAGTGTTTGTTATATTGTATTGTAGTGTAATGTATTGTATTGTATTATGCTTGTTTCCGTTGATTTTGTTTTGGTTTCTGTTTGATTTGGTTGCATTCGGTTTCATTTGGGTTTTCTCTGTTTGGATGATGGTGTTTATTGTATTGTTTTGTAAATTGTATTGTAATGTTTTGTGTTAAATTATATATTTGGTTTTGTTTTATTTGGATCGGTTATGTTTCTGATTGATTTAGTTTCGTTGGTTTGGTTTAGATTCCTCTATTTGAATTGTAGTGTTTATTGTAATGTATTTCTATTTGGATTGTATTGTAATGTAATGTAATGTATAATATTGTATTTTGGTATGCTGTGGCGTGGTATGTTGTGCTGTGGTATGATACGTTGCGGTGCGATGCGGTGAGGTGAGGTGCGATTCGGTGCGATTCAGTGCGATTCAGTGAGCTGCGATGCGGTGCGATGCGGAGTGTGGGGGTGTGGTATGATATAATATGGAATGGTATGGTATGATAGGTTACTTATGTTATGTTTTTATATTTACAGGTCCCAGCGGGCAAACATAGTTGCAGTAAGGTTATATAGACGTCATTTCAAGGTTGTAGGAGGGCTGTAAATGAAAGTTTTTTAGGTTTCAAAACAGGACGTTGGTAGGACATCATAATATGACGTCGGTAGGACGTCATAATATGACGTTGGTAGGACGTCATAATATGACGTTTGTAGGACGCCATAAAATGACGTTGGTATGACGTCTTTATATGACGTCGGTAGGACGTCATAACATGATGTTTGTTGGACGTCATAAAATGACGTTGGTATGACGTTGATACGACGTCACTTTATAAGGTATACCTACGTCATGATACGACGTTATTACAACGTCATCATATGCCGGTATTACGACGTCATTATATGTTAGGATTGTATTATGTCATCTAATGTTTCAAATTGTCCTAGACTATGTATCTGGCTGGTCTGTACTACTAGTGGCTGAAGATAAAAAAATAAGTAAAGTTTGGAATGTACGACTTTATTATTATTCAATCAAATGCCTCATACATAATTTTTTTATCATGATGACAAGCCTATGCTATGAACACCCTTGAAAACCACATTTTATAAAGAGAATAGTGGGTTTGTAAGGAAGGCATTTTTCTTATTTCTGCTCCAAAACACCGCCATTATCCGTGTCGCAGGCAGATAACTCTGTCAAACATTGACAAAATTTTTCCCATTAGCAATGCCAAACCAGATCTCCTTCATATCAATGCCTGTACCAAGTTTGGTTAAAATCCCTTGACATTTACCCAAGTAATCGTCCGGAAACGAAAACATGGGCATGTCTCGGGCCGATAACTCCGTCAAAATTTGACGAAATTCGCCCATTAGCAATCCCAATCCAGATCTTCACAATATCAATGCACATACCAAGTTTGGTGAAAATCCACTGACGTTTATTCAAGTAACCATCCGTGAATGAAAACGTGGGCGTGTCTCGGGCAGATAACTTCGTCAAAATTTGCCCATTAGCAATAAAAAACCAGATCTCCACAAGATCAGTGCACATACCAAATTTGGTGAAAATATTTTTGATGTTTACTCAAGTTATCCGGAAACGAAAACCGGATGGAAGGACATACGACTGACGGACAGACAGACACACGGACGTCCAACGTGAAACCATAATACCCCGCCACTATTGTGTGGCTGGGTATAAAAATGACGTAAATAAGACGTGATCACGTCAAATTATGACACTGCTGTAACATAAAATATGACGATGAATTAGTGTCAAAATATGACGCTGAAGAAAAGGCCACAATCGTACATTTATTTAACCCTTAAGATGCAAAAACAAACACATCTGAATATGTCTTATGTTAATGTTGTCTGCTGCGTCTTCTTGCAAACGTTTTCAAATCTTTTTTTTTTTTTTTTTTTTGCATATATACGCAAACAGTGTGGATCAGACTGCTACAATCTGATCTGGGTCCACACTGTTTACAAAATGACATTTATAGTAATCATCAGCCAACAAAGCAGACGGCAATTGTTTCGATAAAAATGAGGAAGACAAAGATTTATTATTAAGATTTATTACTGACGCACTCTTTATCAAAACTTTGAATTTTCAAGTTTTTATTGTCAACAGTTACTCCAACTTGAACATTAGTCAAAACTTTCAACAAATGAAACACGTGTTAAACATCTGAGGAAAGCTGCAAACTATGCTGTTAAAGATCAATGCCAACCTCTATCATGTTCAAGGCCGTGAGCAGGAGAATGGTAGAAAAATCAACAGCAGAGAATACAGCCGCAATATTAATAGAAGTGGTATTAGTAGTATATTGTCCATTTGACTGGCACTTCAATGTCCGTTTGAATAGAAAGTCTAGTATCTAACTGCAATCAGCATGTGACTTTTTAACTCGTTATAGAATCCAAAGGCCTGGATGTGAAAGATGGTCGCAAATATCATCAAATAGATACATGCAAACCTACAGCCCCGATCAGACTGCTCCCAGGTGCAGATCCACGGCAACACATTGGCAA
Source organism: Anodontia alba (assembly GCA_964016985.1). Lineage (NCBI taxonomy): Eukaryota > Metazoa > Mollusca > Bivalvia > Lucinida > Lucinidae > Anodontia > Anodontia alba. The sequence goes on from OZ024822.1 coordinate 68,954,824, forward strand.
ATAATTCAGACCCAGATCCAACTGTTCAGCAATGAACACCCCAATCCGGACCTGCATCACCTACATTGACAAGCACTCATCCGAAAACCCAGGACCTTCCATCTAAAAAATTCTATCGTCACATGTTACCATTATCTATGAACGGCACATCATAATGTCCTGGCTAGTAGATCAGCCTCCTCTGTTGACTAGAAAACCACATAACTATCAAAGCAATCATTTTTACCAACAGAAATAACAAAGGCAGTCCAAAACATCCAGAGGCATCGAATTACCAAAAAATAAATCAAAGCCCTGACCCCTGAATAGGGTCCACACTGTTTACCTGTATGCAAACATATGTTTGAAAATTTTGCAAGCAGACGACATAAACAGATACGACATTTTCAGATGCAGTTTTTATGGCATCCTAAGGGTTTTATTCCTGTACTCTTATGTAAACAGTGTAGACCCTGATCAGAAGCCCTGTTCTGCAGCACTCTGACCTCAAAGCAATAAGAATAGTGTGCATTCTTTTTTCTATAAATGATCAGTATCAGTGATAGTCACGTGGACCAGCACGGAAAAGCTACCTGTGGTCCTTTGATAAACACTCGACCCAAAAAACAAAACAATGTCATCCACCAAATATCAGCTCAGTTGGACAGAAGTTCAAAAGGAGATGTCAAAAAAGTGTAAAATCAACCCAGTCGGGGCACACAACGTTAAAATGACGTCGTATTAACGTCGATGCGACGTCGCATCAATGTTAATACGACGTCATTTGATGTGGTGTGCACGCTGGGAATAGATAAATAGACGAGGGACAACAGGCCACTGTATTTATAAGATGACTTGGAGCTAACTAGCACAAAAAGTTCCACTTCAATGAATAAGTGTACATCTGAGCTTCGGTGTCTTCCTCCACCTCCCTTTCTGCTTGGTGCGTATTTGAGAACATCTCCAACCAACTTGTCCACTTCACTGTCAGTTGCTTCCCATTTTTTCAACACACAAACTGTAAAAAGATTGTTAGTGTTAACAACATATTAACAATCAAACAAGTCTTTAAAAATCTTAACCTGCCAATCACAGCATTTGCAATGTTTATCTCTTTTTATATATATTTTTTCTGATTTTTCAGCGAAAATAAGACTGGACATTACGAATCATCTGATAAGCAGACGATTAACATGTAATGGCAGACCTCACTTCCTCAGTAAATGATTTAAAAAGTGAAAGTGACATCTGCACTAAATGTAAAATGTACGTTACTCAATCAAAACTTTTAAACTATTAAAGTGTACTGTAGTATTTGAAAGTCGACTAAAGAAATTAAGTAATACTGTGCGCCTAACTTACAGGTACGGGCTGCACTACTGTTCGGTAACTTTGTGAATAGTACAACCATTTGATCCAGTTGCTAAAAGAGCCGGCTCCTATAGCAAGGCTGTAGAAGTGGTAATACCAACAAAAAAAACCCTTATACGGATGAATGACCCCGAGTGTACATCAGAAATCTGTGACCCTTAAACACACGCTCAAATATGATGAAGTTTCAAATCATGACCTTGAAAACTGTTTGACTTGCAGAGACTATGATTAATAAGGCATGGATTTAAAAAAAGAAAAAAAAGCTCCACAAGCGGGACATTAAATTAGTAAGATGTAGCATATATATATACTGACTGTTATTAAGTCCGTGTTTGTGGACTGTAAATTCAAAACAATATACATGCTTCTTCACAACATGGTCTTACTTTAAACAAATGCCAGCTTGATAAGATATTAACTGTAGGAGGAATCAGCCAGAAACAAAAAAAGATACAGAAATTTCAAAGAAGCATATTTCTGCCAATATTTGGTGTACTGTAACCTTCAGAAAGCATATTCACTGCTGCGCATCATGCTATAACTATTTACTACTTTTAACCATGATTAGATGAAAGCTATATGAGGAGTTACCCGGCGATGAAAGTTTATAGAAACTTCCGAATTCTATTAATGCTGCTAATATTTGTTGCACTATAACCTTGAAACAATATGCGATGGTCCACACCGAGGTGTAACTATTTACAAAGTTTCAGCTTGCTTGGATGTAAACTATACCAGGAGTTAGATGGAATCGAAAATTTTACAGAATTTTTTATAGAATGATCACTCACTGTACTGCTCCACATCATGGTGTAACTATTTATTTATTTTTTATACACTTTCTAGTGGAGAAAACTATATCAAAATTGTTTTAGCTTCCTTATTAAAAAGGGGGTCTAATTTAAAAGTAAAGTATTTGCTGCCTTCAGAGTAGACCTTTTTTCCAGATATGGATTGGTGAACAGGAACACAAATGGGAATATACATGTACGCAAAGATGTCTTCTTGTCAAAACTGGTGGAGACTATTACTTGTTTCCATTCATTTTAATTTCAACGGGTTCTCACAAGATGGCACAGAATTTTCTTCTAATATTCACTTTCTTTTCGTATCTAAAATTCAGCAAACTGGTTAAAAATTTCAGCAGACAACATTCAATGAGAAATATTTTCTTTTTATTTTTCCCAGAAATTAGCCTTTGACATTTCATGCAAGTTGTCTCCTTAGATGACACTTTGCATGAAATGTCAAAGAAGTTTTCTGTGAAAATCAAGCTGTCTGCTGACTCTGCCCAGAGAGGGTTAATTATAGGTCTGAGGACAAGGAAAAAAAAAAACCAAAAAAAAAACCCTTAAATATATTGTCGAATGCCTTGTTCTGATACCACTGTATTTTTTATTTTTTTATTTATTTTTGCTTTGTTTTGATTTTTATATTTTTTTTTGTGAGGTTATGCAAAAAATATGAAAAAAAAAGCTTTTATACATATATATTTTCTGTTTCGTTTGATAAAATTTAAAAATGTCTTTGCATTGTTTTCATAGAAATACAGGCCGTCTTTGCATTCGCCCTTATTGAAGCTTTTTATTGTTTTAGTTTGATTTACCTACTTCCTAATCATATTTTCTGTTCATGATTGTAATAAAGATTGTCAATAAAAATAAAAATAAAAATATCAGTATAACTTCCGTTTTATTTTGATATGTATTTTCCGAGGCTCTACTCAGAGGGCACAACATTGAAACAAGGTCAATTTAACGTTGAACTGACGTTGTTTCAACGTTGTGTGTTCCCTGGATATATAATCTTCAAAAACATACCAACGTCCATGCAGTAGCAGGTAAATATCCAAAATCCAAAATTTCGATTCGTTCTTGGGCCATTTTTCAATCTAAGAGAACTGGATACTTTTAGTTTTCCCAGTTCCTTTCAATTGTGGTCAAGTAACCAGTATTTAAACATTTTGGTTGAATTATCAAACAAATGGCGAAGCATGATGTACATATATACCATTTAATTAACAGTGTGCGGCAAATTATTTTGGTCCCGGGCACATTATTTCGAAAACTGATGTACAAACTGTCAAAATGTTTCAATTTGAGAATTCCTCAGAATGACTTTGGTTAGCATATACCATAAAAGTCACTTGTCATTTACCATTTTGGCGATACTTGCAGAAATTTTGGACATGGTCATTAGTGCGAAAATTTGGCCCCGTTTTCTTTCCGGCTGATATGGGCCTATTCAACTGCCTATATTTCCTTAATAACAGGAAATATTTGAAAATCTGAAATGGATTTTGAAGAAGACTCTATAACTAGAATGTCTGCCAAAAATCATTTTATTCCATTAAGGATAAAGGCTTTTCCTGGGGGTATCAAACTTTGCTACCGTTTTATGGTCCCGTCTTTTTCCACGCGGTCCCGTCAAATACAACTACCCGGGATTTATAAACTGATGGAGATAAAAAAAAAAAAAAAAAAAAAAAAAAAAAAACATCAGATTTTTTTTAAAAAACCCTTGGTTTCTAAATCCCATGTTTAAATTAGGAGAAAGAAAAATCAAAAAGGAGATATCTGCAAACTGTACCTTTCTAGTATTCTTTTAATGTTAAACTGACTCCACCAACTTTGAACAGCATAGCTATCTGAAATCGAAAACATAAAGTAAACGGAAACATCTGGAAAATAATGACGCAGCAACAGCTGAGCACTTATGCAACTAGAAAGTTAGAAACTGATAGTGCCCCGCCATTTACAAAGTAAAATGAAAATATTTTCCGAAGGAACAAAGCTGTGGAAAGGACATAGATTACTGTAAATTTATCTATACTGCACATAAAGGTCAAACCTTTTTAAAGTAAGAATGTGTTGATTGTGTTATTGTTCTTACACCTTGCACATCTTCAGACCAAAATGAGTAAATATACAAAAATATCCATGAAAATATCTCGGTTATGGCCTAGATATGGAATAATAGCAAAATTAATCAAAGGCCACAGCAGCCTCACAGACCCCAGTTAATAATTATACTAACTTTAATGAAAATATCGCAAAGGACATTAAGTTATGGATGGACACAAAATGATTACCGCGATCAAAACGAATGCAATAACTTCATAAAGGAACTTAGTTTGTTTTTTTGTTTTTTTTTTTTGTTTTTTTGTTTGTTTTTTTTGTGTTTTTTTGTTTGTTTGTTTTTTTTTTTTTTGTTTTTTTTTTTTTTTTGTTTTTTTGTTGTTTTTTTCTTAAGCTATGCGCACCTTCCGACCCTTGTGTTCATATTGTTTTGGTGAAAAATATCTATATAGGCCAGACATGGAATAATAGTAACATAAATGTTAGTTACTCTTGTTGCAAACTGCATGCATACTTTCAGTCAGTGAGTATACAGATGTATACAGATGTACAAATTTAAATGAAAATATCTCACACCGTAACTTAGTTTACAAACTTTGATGAAGTATGTACACGCCAACAAGGACTAGCTATATCATACATGAACAACATGAAGTTAAGGACGGGTGGTTAAAACAAGTACAATAACTCTATGGGGAAGTAAAGAGTTGCCTCTCTTGTGCTTTGATTACCCCTCTTGACCTGTCAGAAGATACCCAATGTTATTGACCTGCCCATACGAAATGATAGAAGGATCTGACTCATAGCACCACTTTTTCTTTTGGCATAGTCCCAGGATCAATAGCATTGGACAAAATTCAAATAATAATCTATATAATATTACATAGAGATAATGATATATAACAGTTATCATGAATTGTTAAAACACATATCAAGATCCCCATATCAACACAATGGCAAAATCTACGTAGTATTATCATATATGTATACATTTCTGAGTGAGCACATGATATTTATGCTGCTATGCCACAACCATTGATGCATTACATAGTCAATTGCTGCAAAGGTATGATACATGGGGTGTGATACTGCGTATTTTCTAGTAGTTGTATTCAATGTCATGCCACATGTTACAGCAAGGACAAGAAGCTTCGAAGGAGGCCTCCGAATTAATGTAAATTCCACCAAATGACATTCACCTACCTATAACAGAGACTGAAGGATCGACCCTAGGGCACCACCTTTTCTTCTGATATAGTCCAAGGATCCATATCATTTGGCAATAATGCATAGATGTATATTGCTTTTTCATTTGGACTCCTCCATAGATAGCCCCAGATAAGAGGGGTTGTCCACATATTTTCCTTATTCCTGCACAAAAAAACATGTGTTGTGGGTACTCATTAGAAGCGCCTCTAACACATATGAACCCAATATCCCCACACAATGGAAAAATCTATGTAATAATATCATATGTGTTTGTTTCTGAGTGAGCACATGATATTTATGCTGTTATGCCACAACCATTGATGCGTTAGATAGTCTATTGCTGCAAAGGTATAATACATGGGGTGTGATACTGCGTAATTTCTAGTAGATGTATTTCAACGTCATGCCACATGTTACAGCTAGGACAAGAAGCTTCGCAGGAGGCCTCTGAATTAACGTAAATTCCACCAAATGACATTCACCTACCTATATCAGAGACCGAAGGATCGACCCTAGGGCACCACCTTTTCTTCTGATATAGTCCCAGGACCCATATCATTTGGCAATAATGCACATATGTATATTGCTATTTCATTTGGACTCATCCATAGATAGCCCCAGATAAGAGGGGGTGTCCACATATTTTCCTTATTCCTGCACAAAAACATGGTGAAGTTAGCTAGCTGTAAAAGTTCTTTAAACCACCCCCCCCCCCCCCCACCCGGTGGTTTGCTCTACCGACCGTTCTAAGGCGGTGGTCCCAGTGTTAGTCTTACTCTTTGTTGCTTTGTGGTTTATTCTATGAGGCGATTTGTTGTATGTCTTTCCGTGTGTCATTTTGTTCTTGTGTTTTCCAGTCCTTTTAGTATTGCGATTACCTCGCTTTGGGAAGAGAGAGCTAATCTTAGTGCTTTTCGTACGTTTGTTCGGTTTGTGCTTGTTTAGATTTGTCGGTTTCCTCTTCTTCTTGGGGTCTGAAAAGGACTGCGGTTTGTGATTATGGTACTCTCTGCACTTTTCTCTTACCTTTTATGCGCTGTGGGTACTCATTAGAAGCGCCTCTAACACATATCAACCCAAGATCCTCACAGAAAGGAAAAATCTATCATATGTGTACGTTTCTGAGTGAGCACATAATATTTATGCTGCTATGCCACAACCATTGATGCGTTATATAGTCAATTGCTGCAAAGGTATGATACATGGGGTGCAATACTGCGTATTTTCTAGTAGATGTATTTCAATGTCATGCCACATGTTACAGCTAGGGCAAGAAGCTTCGAAAGGGGCCTCTGAATTAATGTACATGTGACATTCACCTACCTATAACAGAGACCGAAGGATCGACACCAGGGTACCACCTTTTCTTCTAATATAGTCCGAGGCTCTATATCATTTGGCAATAATGCATAGATGTATATTGCTATTTCATTTGGACTCATCCATAAGAGGGTGTCCACATATTTTCCTTATTCCTGCACAAAAACCTCACAGAGGTGCTTATAATGACATCGATCGACGTGAACTAAGTTGTTCATCGGCATTTTCTATGCTGGTTCCTTGCCCTAGCTACTAAAAGGTATCCTAGGAGATATGGGTAAAACCCAGTACCCTACTATTAGAATAAGACAGAATAGAACAGAATGGAGCACCCCGTAAAAAATTTCAGTTTCCGTATATCTAGATATAGGTTTTTTTTTTTTAGCCCCATGCTATTTCCATGTGAAGTTGTTGTTTTTGTTTTTTTTTGGGTGGGGGGGGGGGTTGGGTTTGTTTTTTTTTCTTTTGTTTTTGCTAATTTGATGCAGCTTCCTCCCTATATTTGAAACAGTGTGGGAATACAAAAGTCCCAGAAAAAAAATTCGAAAAGGCGCCAAACATCATATTTTTAACCAACTTTCCTCAATATAAACCATGTAAAAATTGTAGTCTCGTCCCTATATAAAGAAACCGTGTTGTTTTGTTGTTGTTGTTTTTTTGTTTTTTGTTGTTTTTTTTTTTTTTTTTTTTTTTTTTTTTTGTTGTTTTTTTGGGTTTTTTTGTTTTTTTTTTTTTTTTGTTGTTGTTGTTGTTGTTTTTTTTTGTTGTTGTTGTTGTTTTTGTTTGTTTGTTTTTTTTGTTGTTGTTTTTTTTTTTTTTTTTTTTTTTGTTTTTTTTTTTCGAAAAAAACACTTGGAAAATCCATGATTTTTTATGGAAAATAAAATTTCGGTTCTATATAGGGACGAAACTAAACTTTTTTACATGGTTTATATGAAAGAAAATTTTTTTCCAAGATATTTTGCCTCATACTATCAAAAATCAATGGAGTTTCTATCCTCATTAGTATTCCACACTTTTACTATCCAAGTTATTCCACACTATTACAAGCAAAAAAAGGTAAGAGAAGAAAAGTCCAGGGAGTGCCACAATCACAGCCCTTCCCAGACCCCAAGAGGAAGAGGAAACCGACAAATCCAAACAAGCACAAACCGACCAAACGTACGAAAAGCACTAAGATTAGCTCTCTCTTCCCCAAGCGAGGTAGTCTTGTTCAATAAAACAGTAGAATAGGTTGCAATACAGTAGTCCATAGGACAGTGTGGAATACTAACGAAGATAGAAATTTCATTGATTTTTGTTAGTATAGCGCAAAATATCTTGGAAAAACGTTTTCCTCTATATAAAGCATGTAAAAAAATTGTAGTTTCGTCTCTATATAGGGACGAATTTTCATTTTTCTCCATATAAACCATGCGATTTTTTTATACAAAACAGAAGCCGGCCTCGGTGGCTCAGTTGGATGCGCCGTCCGACTGGAGACCAGGAGGTCGCAGGTTCAACCCCCGCCGAGGTCGGCAACATTCTTTCGTGGAGATTGATCATGAAATATTTTCTACGGTCATTCTCTCCCTTCCGCTGATTCAAGAAGGGCAGTTGTCAGTTTCTGGCGAAAGAATGTGCACAATACTGATTAACCGCTTAGAGGACTAAGCCTGCCCAGTAAACGTGTGGTTAGGTAAACTGACCGCGCTCGACATGACCCCATTGGGTTGACTGGGCCGTAAAACCTCAACACAAACAAACAAACAATATACAAAACAGAAAGATACTTCGAAAACCCATGAATGTTTTATTAACCTAATACAAAAAAAAACTTGGAATACATGGTGGAAAAAAATCGTCCCTATTTAGGGACGAAATTAAAATCTTTTACATGATTTATATGGAGGAAAATTATTTTCTAAGAATTTTTGCCCTATACTATCAAAAATCAATGGAGTTTCTGTCTTCGTTAGTATTCCACACTGTTACTATTCAAGTTATTTCACACTATTACAAGCAAGGCCTTGTTCAATAAAAACAAACAGCAGAACAGGCTTGAATACAGTAGTCCATAGGACAGTGTGGAATACTAACGAAGATAGAAACTCCTTTGATTTTTGTTAGTATAGCACAAAACATCTTGGAAAAAAATTCCTCCATATAAACCATGTAAACATTGTAGTTTCGTCTCTATATAGGGACGAAATTTTCTTTTTCCTCCATATAAACTATGTGATTTCTTTGTTCATAACAGAAAGACCCTTGGAAAAACCATGAATTTTTATTAACCTAATACTGAAAAAAAATTCTTGGAATACATGGTAGAAAAAAACATTCGTCCCTATATAGGGACGAAATTAAAATTTTTTACATAATTTATATGGAGGAAAATTATTTTCTAAGATTTTTTGCCCTATATTATCAAAAATCAATGGAGTTTCTGTCTTCGTTAGTTTTCCACACTGTTACTATTCAAGTTATTCCACACTATTACAAGCAAGGCCTTGTTCAATAAAAAAAAACAGTAGAATAGGCTGGAATACAGTAGTCCATAGAACAGTGTGGAATACTAGCGAAGATAGAAACTCCTTTGATTTTTGTTAGTATAGTACAGAACATCTTGGAAAAAATTTCCTCCATATAAACCATGTAAAAATTGTAGTTTCGCCTCTATATAAGGACGAAATTTTCTTTTTTCTACATATAAACCATGTGATTTCTTTTGTACAAGTCAGAAAGACACTTGGAAAACTCATGAATTTTTATGGAAAATAAAATTTCGTCCCTATATAGGGACGAAACTCAAATTTAACATAGTTTATATGATGGAATATTTTTTCCAAATTTTTTTTCACCCTGTACTATCAAAAATCAATGGAGTTTCTGTCCTTGTTAGTATTCCACACTGTTACTATTCAAGTTATTCCACACTATTAAAAGCAAAATCTTGTTCAATAAAAACAGTAGAATAGAGTGGAATACAGTAGTCATAGGACAGTGTGGAATACTAACGAAGGTAGAAATTCCTTTGATTTTCGTTAGTATAGCGCAAAAGTCTTGGAAAAAATTTATTCCTCCATATAAACCATGTAAAAATTGTAGTATCGTCTCCATATAAGGGCGAAAGTTTCTTTTCTCTCCATATAAACTGTGATTTTTTTTTTTTTTTTTTTTTTTTTTTTTTTTTTTTTTTTTTTTTTACAAAACAGAAAGACACTTGGAAAACCCATGAATTTTTACGGAAAATAGAATATTGTCCCTATATAGGGACGAAACTAAAATTTTAACATGGTTTATATGGAGGAATTTTTTTTACATGATTTTTTGCCCTATACTATAAAAAATTTTATTTTATTTGTTTAGATTGATTTTAAAAGAAATGACCCTTAAGAGCATTGGACACGCATACGTGCAAATAAAAAAAGCCGACGTTTGCAGGACCAGATCACTGGTCTGCGGTTTGTAATTGTGGCACTCCCTGGACTTTTCTCTTACATTTTTTGTCCTGCAAACGTTAGCTATTTTTATTTGCTGCAGCTTATTTCGGTCAGCAAGGCGTATAAATGACAATAAAAGAATATACTCAAAGATCTTAGAGAAACTATAAATTACCCTATAGTGAAGTGCGTAGTGGCGGGATGACACATAATTCGCAGATAGTATCAAGTCATGATGTCATATCTCTTTCCATGATGTGTTAATAAGTAACAGGCGCATAACAGAGACCCAGCATCGGAAATTCAAAGAAGTCAATTTTACGTTGGCAGATAATATTCTAGTAAGTTAACTACAATAGTAGTTAGATAACTGTAGCGGTAAACCAGACACCTACTAGTCGCATTCGAGGACAAAAAAATCACTTATGTTCTGTCATATTGGTGGCCCATTGTAAGCACTACTTGTTGGCATCAATAACTCGGCATGTTTCGAGCTAGGGGAAATAAACGGGTAGCTCACTGGACTATTTCGTTGTGTACACCTGTGACCGTTTGAAGGATGAAGGAAAGGACTTAATTGCATCTCAAATTTTAACATTGTCAGCGTCATGGTTAACAGTACCGACCCTGATTAGGTGACGTGTTCTACGGGTCAGATATCTGTCAAAACAGTTTGCAAAAGTCCATTTTAGAATATGATAGTTAAAAAAGATTGGATATTTACATACGTTTATTACTGCAAAATTCCGTGTTTCAAATATTATTTTTGCACAAACCTGGTAGCTGATCAGAGTACATATGCAACCTTGTGAAGGCTATGTCACATACACTTTCTTTAGAGGCTCAGACATTCAGATCAGTGTGGATGTCGCTACAATGGTATCAGAGCCAACGCATTTCGCGTTGACATTCGGGTCATATAGAATGGTCATATGGTGTAAATCATCAGAAGCGACCAATGATTTGACCAGTAAGTATTTTATTTACCCAAGTCTTCAGAATTCTACCGCCTTGCTAACCAGTTTAGAAGAGAGAACACTGATGTTGTTGGTGACAAACCTGTGAAGAATGATGCAGGAGAGATGTCAATGAGTGAAGACTCAAAGCAGAAGGCCTGGCTGGAGCACTACCAAAGGCTTCTCAATGTTGAGTTTGACTGGGACCCAGACCACCTGTCATATCAATCACCAGTGGAAGGCCCGCCCATCCCAATCACCACTGATATGGTTAAGAAGGCTATCTCGCAGATGAAGGCAGGCAAAGCACCAGGCCCATCAGGCATAGTGGTGGAGATGATAAGAGCGGCCGGTGACATGGGTGCCTCCATGATCCGTGACCCCGCAGTTGCAATCGTTCGTGATGGCAAGGTACCCTCTGATTGGGAGCAGAGTTTCATTGTCTGCCTCTACAAGGGAAAAGGGGATGCATCGGAAAGGGGCAACTACCGTGGTCTCAAGCTGACAGAGCAGGTTATGAAAATCCTGGAGAGGATTGTGAACCAGTTGGTGTCAATCGACGATTCCCAGTTTGGCTTCGTCCCAGGCAGAGGCACTACAGACGCAATCTTTGTTGTCAGGCAGCTGCAAGAGAAGTATCTAGCTGCCAATAAGAGACTCTACATGGCTTTCGTAGACCTGGAGAAGGCGTTTGATCGAGTACCTCGGAAGGTTATCTGGTGGGCGCTGAGAAAACTTGGTGTGGAGGAGTGGATTGTGCGACTGGTGCAGGGGATGTATGCAAATGCAGGGAGCCGTGTCCGTATTGGTGAGGGGTACAGTGAAGAGTTTGAAGTGAAGGGTGGTGTTCACCAAGGATCAATACTCAGCCCACTGCTCTTCATCATTGTGCTTGAACCCTTATCACGAGAGTTCCGCTCTGGGGTCCCCTGGGAGGACCTATATGCCGATGACTTTGTTATCATCGCTGAATCGCTTGAGGAATGTGTCAGGAGGCTCTTGACTTGGAAAAAAGAATGGAGAAGAAAGGACTGAGAGTAAATGCAGGAAAGACAAAGATCATGATCTGCGGTACGGGACTGGACCTCCTGCAGAGTTCAGGCGAGTTTCCATGCGCTGTCTGTCGCACTGGAGTGGGCAGCAACAGCATCTTCTGCAATGGCTGCAAGCACTGGGTGCACAAGAAATGCAGTGGGCTCAAGCGCGTGAAAAAGGACCCTGACTATAGATGTACACGGTGCCAGGGAACTGCATGCCCCTTGGATGGCAGACCACAGAAGGAAGTCCAGGTCGGGCCTGACAAGCTTGAGGTGGTAGCTTCCTTTTGCTACCTAGGAGACATGCTCTCAGCAGCAGGTGGCTGTGAACTTTCACCCACAACACGTGTGAAAACCGCCTGGAAGAAGTTCAAGGATCTGCTACCAGTCCTCTGTTCACGCCACCTCTCTTTCAAAACACGTGGCCATGTGTACCGCTCTTGTGTGCGGAGCGCAATGCGCCATGCCAGCGAGACTTGGCCGTTGACAAAACCTAACCTCCAGCGTCTGCAGTGAAATGACAGGGCAATGATCAGACAGGTCTGCAATGTCAGGCCGCAAGACATTGTCACCACCAGGTCCAATGAGCTACTTGTGCGGCTTGGCATTGAGGATCTGGACCTCATTCTGAAGGAGAGAAGACTTCGATGGTATGGACATGTGGAACGCTCTAGTGGTGCAATCAAGACAGCCTTTGACATACAGGTTGATGGAAAGCGTGGGCCTGGGAGGCCCAAAATGACATGGAAGCAGCTGACAGAGAGGGATAGCAGAGAGGGGAAGCTCTCAGCTATCAACCCTCATGATAGACGTACCTGGTGTGAGATCTGCCATGCGTGCAGCAAGCTAGCTATCTGGAAGGGGACCCACTGGTGTGGATGTTGCCCCTGTACCTGCACGTTAATCAAAAAATCCGATTATATATATATATATATATATATATATAATTATTAAGACAGACATGCATGAGCATACAGATCAGATATTGGAGGGCGTAAAACTGTTTCCCACTCATTCAAAAATGTTTAGACAGAGAGTCAAACGAGCACGTTCAAAATTTAGAAAAGGAGTTAAATAGTCCTAATACTTAAAGTAAAACGGAACTTGACTGCATCAGCATGTAGTGCCGTAGATTTCCAATATATATCTGATTGTTTAAGATAAACGTTTTAATACGATATACTGATAGACAGATAAGTAGGCAGACAAGCTGAAAACATTTCTTAGGCAAGGACGCAGTTTAATCTACATTATTGCATAAAAAGCAGTGTCGCACGTTATTAACAGCCGTGCATTAACCGGCGAAAGGCCGTGTATTAACAAGGCAATTCACGCGCTGTTAATGCACGGCTACGCAACTTTTAATATGATCTTACCGGGGCCACAGATTTGCTGCCGTTACGAGATGTGTACTGCCCGGCCCTAGAACGAGCATAGTCAGTGGAAATTACGTTCGCGAGACATCGGTGAAAAGGCGAAACAAAATAGTGCAAGAAATAACGCGAAATGTAGCAAATGTTTTCAGTTTTTATGCAAAAATAGCGATCGAACATGTTTTTTCAATGCATTAACTTACGCCAGGTCCCTTGGGAGATGTTGAAAACCGCGGCCTTCGGCCTCGATTTTCAACACCTCCCACGGGACCTGGCGAATGTTAATGCATGAAAAACCATGTTTGATCCCAACAGAATGACGCTTGCGACAACACTGTCCTGTTGATAAAAACATTCAACTCTCTTTTTATACCGATACTAAGTAGAACGGCAATATTCGTTATTTCCGTCACTGTTTCAAAAGGAAACAATTTTTGTGACTTCCTGTTTGCTCTTCTGAATACCCTATCCTATCTGAGAAAGGAACTCCAAGTGGAGCGATTTGTTTTAAGTAGACCCATTTTAGAACGTTGGCAAAACATATTTGACAGAGTTGCTCTCTTGGATATGTAATAATTAAGAAACCTGCTCCACTTGGAGTTCAACCTTTTTCAGATGAGATACGGTATTGAAGAGCAAATACATTGTGAAACTTAAATGACTCGAAGAAGCTCGTTTACCGTGCCTGATTCATTTTAGAGCGCCTAGGAAATTTTTCCGATAACTCAAGAAAACAAGTTCGAAGGATTTTATAGAACATTTCTTATTTTATCATAGAAGTATATGCTGTGTGTCCCCATTAGAATTGCTTCGATGGCATACTATTATTTTGCAGAAGACATTCCTAAATTATCCTTATTTGCATCATAACCTGGCGCTATGGTTAACCCTTAGTGGTTCGTCCTTACCCTGTCTGGAACAAATGTCCACGGTACCAAAGGTGTTCGAACCATTGAAACTCGATGCCTACCGATCGTATCAAGTCCTCTTGTCAGTGATCGTCAGTACTAGTAAGTCATCACAATATCAACATTGCGATCAGCAGGTTTGCCATAAAATAAATCAAAACTCTTGGGCAACCTACCCATGTCTTAAACAAATTTCCATGGTCCTAAAGCTGTACGAACCGTTGAAGTTGGACTATATGTTCTGGCTGTGGTTGTTACTATCCGTTCGCTCTTCTTCTCGGTATTGGAGGTAGACTGCAATTTTTCATACTGTTTGGCAGGACGTGGTCCTATTCGTGGCGTCTGACCTGTGTCTGATCTGGTTTGCCGCTCCGGCATGTTTTAGACGTACCAACAAAAAAAGCGCCAATGGCAAACAATGACGGATTTTAAGACCTTGCAAGATGAGAGACGATGCTCTTAAACATCAGATAAATATTGTTTTGACTAAATCCGTTTGTAAATGTCGCAAAACAGGAGTGTAGATTGCACTACTTTTTGTGCGGAATCATGTTCAGTGGTGGTGAAAGCCACTGACACTCGAAAAGTTGATCTGTCATTGAAAAACACTAGTTAAAATGTTAAGACAAGTATGTGAGAACAAAAGATGTTCGAATATTGTGATAAATGTGATATACTAAATATAAGGACTGGGCGGACTGGATAGTTCATTCACAGTTCGAATTGTCTAATATCTAATTCACTGGACACGAACAGCGTGAACCCTGGTCGGGTCTTGTATCGGCTTGATTTATCAAGTCATGGATTTACTCATTTCTACGCTAATGTTAAAATGCAAAGATGCCCATGGGAATTGCATTTTCGATTACTCATAAATGAAAATTTCTGTGCTTATAATTGAAATGTAGCGGCTAATTGAGTCACTTTTCTCAATTAGCTGAAACTGTAGTAAACAAACAAACATAAAAATAGTTCTACTTCTCAGTTTTGCCAATCCTTATTTGTTCTGCAAGTTCCAGACACAACAAAAATTAATGATCACGCATCCAACTTATTGAACAAGGAAGGAATTTAAATTGACAAGATAGCTTCATTTCAGAAATGTCAATAATTCAGTGAAGTGGCGTGAGATACGTTTAATTTGATCAATCCTTTCCATTTTGTTTGCGTTCATGACTACTTGTTTGATTAAAACGTGAGGCTTTATCAGAGAGTCATCCTCATGATGACATAAAGTTCACTCTCTGCATAGAGTACAAATTAGCTCCGTTGTTATATCCCACGCTATATATATATATATATATATATATATATATATATATATATATATATATATATATATATATACTTTCGATAGATATATGTATCATATTACCTCACATAAAGCACCAAGCAACTTCAATTTTATCCGTTTACGTAGATTCGTGCTGGCGAAAATCCACTTTTTGTGTTTATTCCAGGGTGCATTCAGTATTACTATGAACATACTGCCTTTTTTCGGATAGACGCGCAGTCTGGTTTGGGTCTGCATGCTCAGAATATGCACCAATACCCAATCCAATAAACAACGTGAATGACCATATCCAAATAAAAAATATATATTGTATGTGACCAACATCCATCAGTATGATCTGAGGGTTTTAAAGGGAACTGATACCATTTCAAAGGAGATAACTCTTTCAAAATTGTTCTTGCTCCTTTCTGAAAACAGCTGTACTCTAAAAGGTAGCAAATTCTTTCATTTTACAGTATACCCTTTTTAGAAGGGGAATGGTGTTCAGGAAAAACAAAAAAATGTCTCTATTTTAAAGAAGCAAATTCGGCGATTTTTGTCCCCTGCCTTTTTTATTTGGGCATGATTTTAGAAACATAAAAACATAAGCAGTTTTGTGAAATACATTTGAAAATGAAATGAAGAGTTAAAGATTGTTTTAAGTAACGCTTTTATGTTCAAAATCCGGAGAGGGTGATAAAAACTAATCTGAGGATTATATCCAAATTATATGCACATTTTCAGACCACGATAAAAGATCTGGGCTTAGTTGTTCAAAACTAACGATGTCGTTAGTTAACGTATCGTTAAAACTTTGACCATTTAATATGGCATATACGCTAATATTTTTGCTGAAAAATGTTAGTAGCTTTTGCATTTGCAAATGCTACTCATATTTTTCAGTACAAATACCGGTGAATTAGATGCTGTACTTACTAGTTAACATTTTGACTACTAACAAGCTTGTTGACCTAACGACGCTTTGAACAACTGGGCCCTGTATGGTTTCAAAATGATATAAAAAAGAGGAGTTACGGACACCGGGTACATGCCGTCAGAGGGTGCGGAAATACAAACCATGCACCAGGAACCACGGAAAGCCGAATACCATGTTCCCTCCATTACAAAAACACGCCTATTTAAAAAATAGATAATTTCACCTCCAAACGGAAAATTTTCAGATAAAAAACTCTGATATTTTTCATATTTCTGCTCAAAACATAGATTGTGGTACTTGTTAGAACCGCCTTGGCGAGGCGGTTCTAATGAGTATCACGATCTATGTTTTGAGCTGAAATAAGAAAAATAATGTATACCCCTGTAAATCCCAGTTTTACTATATAAAAGTGGGGTTTAAGAGAGTCAAAATTATGTAGGCCTGTTTTCGTAATGTCTACAAAAAGGCGGGGTACAAAAATGAAGAAAAACCTACCAAGCGTATTCATTCCCTTTTAGCTAACAAACAACGTAGATCTTGTCCTGGTTGCATTGATGTGCATGCTGATCTTGGTCTATGCTGGTCGCATATGTCAAAAAATCTATTCTATTACGATGGCTCAAGTATTGTCTGTCCTTGAAGCTTTAGCTATACTCATCAAGTAAAAGACATTGTTCACAACATATATCTCGAACGACAGAAGAAGCCGGCTCATTCAGTTTTTATGCATATGTGTTTACTATTGCAATGGCGTTCGTGACCTTACATTCATGACTTCAAACCTATTATGGAGAATTGATACACTTTCAAAAGGGGATAGCTCTTTTAAAATGATTTTACCTCCCTTCTGAAAAGAGGTCTACTCTAAGAAGTAAGAATTTTTCATGATAGTAGGCTGCTACATATAAACTTAAAAACGGTAAGAGAAAAGTCCAGGGAGTGCCACAATCACAAACCGCAGCCTTCCCCAGACACCAAGAGAAAGAGGAAAAAGACAAAACCAAACAAGCGCAAATCGAACAAACGAACGAAAAGCACTAAGATTAGCTCTCTCTTCCTCAAGCGAGGTAATCGAAATGCTAAAAGGACTGAAAAACACAAGAACAAAATAACACACGGTAAGACATAAAACAAATCGCCTCGTAGAATAAACCACAAAGCAACAAAGAGTAAGACTAACACCGGGACCCCCGCCTTAGAACGGTCAGTAGAGTAAACCACCGGGGAGGTTTAAAGCACATTTACAGCTAACCAACTTGACCCTGGGTCCCGATGCTACTCTTAATACAGAAATACTTAAAAATTTGGTAAATGAAAACCAATAGTTGAACCACGGAGGACCAAGCCAAAGACATTTAGTCAAGCCCTAACGCACTTGTTAAAGTTTTACGAAGAGGCCGTCATTGAGTCTGAGGCCCGAACCGCCGTCGTGCAATTAAAGAGTGAGGCATAGCCATCAACAATGATTGGGTCGACAACTAGGCATGCAGTCTGCCGCATAATATCCAGGCTATAGCCAATTATATTATAACGGTTAATTAGTTTTCTGAATTGCTCCGAAAAGTTCGATTTTCCTACAACTTGTGGCGAATCTAATAAGTTGAGATATGTATACCCCATATGAGGTACGCCGGGGGACATCACCACCCAGAAAAGGGAAATTGACTATATCAAAATTGTCCCGTTTATCATAAATTTTGGTGGAAACTGTACTATTAGATATACATGATTCAAATCCAAAAAAGATGCCTCGGTATCGGAAGAATTTGCTCTATTTAATTGGAGTTTTGTAGGGTATATGCGGTCCACCATTTGGTCAAAGTAAATACTGTCAATATTTAATAAATCATCAAGGTATCTTGAAGTTGAATTGAAAGCCTGAATTATGCCTGCCTGATTCTCCCGTGAGAGAGACTTCACGAAATCTCTCTCTCATAACAAAAAGAAAAAGAAACAAATCTGCAACAAGAGGAGCACAGTTAGTTCCTATCGGAATAACATAGATTGCCTATAAAGTTTAGTTCCAAATCTAATAAAAATATTATCCAAAAGATAAACAAGGGCATCACAGACTTTTTGACAAGAATATAAATTGTGATTATTGTATACATCAGAAGTGAAAAAAGCACATTCTTCGTTGCAAGCAAAATATTTGGTATTCTCAAGAATAAAAATTCGGTTAATTAAATAAAAAAAGTTTATCTTTTATAGGATGGTGAGGTAACGTTCTATACAGTGTAGAAAAATCATATGTAGACAATTTAGAAGCCTTAAAGTTTTTAGATTTAAATTTATTGAGAACTTAAACCTAAAATCAACAAAGAAGCGAGTACTACACTACAGGTCAATGTACAACCGTGTTATTGATGTTTGCTTTTAGACTGTCATATGTTTGTGCAGACTAATTGTTGTTTGTTTGTTCGAGAATAGGTTAAACTTTCAACAATCTTTCAGTCATATCGTGAATGTGTCTGAATATGACAGTTGGAACCGATGCCTATTTATAGTGCTGCCTCACTGCAATATCATACTCCAGACACATTGATTACTCTTATTACCAGTCACATTATATTGACACCGATGCTACCAGACGTAACTTTTCTTTCTGATGGGAAAGAGCAGCTAATACCAGTTTTATAAACTTTTAGTTATGGTCTTGTTTGGGATCGAAACAG
Source organism: Anodontia alba (assembly GCA_964016985.1). Lineage (NCBI taxonomy): Eukaryota > Metazoa > Mollusca > Bivalvia > Lucinida > Lucinidae > Anodontia > Anodontia alba. The sequence goes on from OZ024822.1 coordinate 68,974,145, forward strand.
CACTTTCAAAGACGCACGCTCTACTAAGTGAGTCACTCGGACAGACAAATTGGTTTGAAAAAAGATCAGAACTAAAATAAATGGTATTTAATGGAAGTGGTTGTTGTTGGGAAGTGGTCGTTAATGGAGGTTCCACTATAATAGGACGGCTGAAAAAAAAGTGAAAATACAGCGATAATTCAGCTTCTAGAGAGTAATGATCGAAATGGCCCTGAGGCGAAACGACATGCTTGTCAACAGTAAACACACCTAAGATATTTGTTCCAGTAAACTCTAGTTTCTTTCAAACAACTGGGTGAGAAATAAATAACACAAACGTGTGTGCATCCAGCACACTAAAATTTGGAGCGGTTATGTATATATATTTATATATGTAATACACAAACATAAAATCTATTGACCGCTGAAGACAGATAAACTCGAGTGTTTCAGTAGGTTGGTGCCATACTATCAGAGTCTGGGTGGGGTGGGGTGGCGGAGGTAGGGGCCATCGTGGTACTGTTTCTTACTTTATAATGTTTTTCAGATCGCCATTATTTTATCATAGTGTCCCAGTAAACAGTCTACATAAATCTATAGCGGGCCGTCATGGGCCCATCAGGGTAGCTGACGGGCCGATAACGGCCCGCTAAAGATTTATGTAGAATACTAGCTGGGGTGTGCATTTTACTGTGATGTTTCACTGGTGAGATAGAGAACTCATATGTGGACCAAACAGTTTTGTCATTTGGAGCTGCATCAAAATAAATGGTAAGGTTTCACATAGCCCCCAAACCAACCTCTCAAGTAGTTTTTCTACCTACCTTTCGAGACAGTTTAACTGTTGCAGTTGTTCTGTGTTAGTGCGTTGGTGGTTTCGTATTTAATGTATGTTTTGTCATTGTTTGTTCCTCATCTTTTCCTCCTTTCCTCATGTTTGGTGTCTCGTTGGTGCTGTGCTTCGTGATTGTGGTATTCCCTGACCTATTATTATGTTCTCTGTATTAATGATTCTTGTCTATTTATATATTTAACAATCTTCATAATTTTAACTGCTCTATTTTCCTTTATTCAGTGTTAAGCTACACGAGCGCAGTCAGATATATGCAAACTGTTGATGCCCAGGCTTGCACAGTCTACTGAGATATTATGCACATCGCTTTTGGTCTACAAAGTCTGAGTACTTGGTTTAGTGCGCAGTCGCGTCTGCAGACTTGTCAGAGCATACACAGTCCACATAACGTCGGAAGATATATTTTATCATATTTCAAGTCCCGGAGGATATGTTAAGAGTGGAAATTTGATGATTATTCTGAGACAACTTTCCCAAATTCTCTATAAGAAATATTATTGTGGGTATTCAATAGAAGCGCCTTGCTGAAGCGCTATTTATTAGTACCCACGACAATTTCATGGAGAACTTGGAAACTTTATCCCAATACTATCATTAAGTACCTTAGCAATTCCTCTGAAGTCAGTTATACACAGCCAAACGTTTCTGTAATTCCTCATTCGCATGCATGAACTTGCCTTTCTTCTCAATCAAGACACCTTATCTTTGGCTGCCAGCAATTCTGTAATAAAGTTTCCAAGAATTTCCCTGTGATAAACAATCATTTGAGTCGCCATGTTAAAAACATGTTTTCGGACATGTACGCCCAGAGAAGATTCAGATCAGACTGCGCGAATGCGCAGTCTGATCAGAATCTTCACTGGGCGCATTTTGGATAGACAGCGCTACAATTTTCTTCAACGAAGACTATGGTCAGGCTGCGTGAGTCTGACGCATATGTCAGAAGGTACATTTCCTCACGTTGTGGCTCATTTATTCTTGTCACACTACGATCAAAGTGTGAATGAGAGACAATAATGTGTTGTGTTTCCTTTTCTGTCCATTGAAGCCATAATTCACTGTAGTCTGAAGTTGACAGATCTGTAAATTATGCTCCAGTCACGCGTTTTTTTTTTTTTTTTTTTTTTTTTGTTGTTTTTTTTTTTGTTGTTTTTTTTTTAATTTCAAGCGGTGACTTGAAATATCTTCAAAAGGTTTCCTCTTGTTGCTGCTTTTTTATTTGTTTGTTAGTTTTTTTAGGATAAGTAGTAGTAGTAGTAGTAGAAGTATTTTCTTTCTGTTTTTACTGTGTGTTTGTTGTTGTCGTTGTGGTTGTGGTTGTTGTTTCTGTTGTTGTTGTTAACAATACTGCTAACCAGCTATCTTCCTCTATGTTTATAATAAAGAAGTCCAAGAACTATACCAAAAATAATTGAAGACTTTTGAAAAAAAAGGTAAGTTTGTGCTGCATCGCCCGATTTATCTCCTTTATGAAAACACAACTTTTGTTCATCAGCACAGCCTTCCCAAGGCACCAAAAGACGAAAATATTATGAACACACACTAATAAAAAGCAAAACAGCTCATTTACAATAACCTTAGAGAAACCACCTGAGGGTGGTCAGTAGAATGGTGAGCGATGGTAGGGGTTTGAACTAGTTTTACACGCACGAAACCTCGCCCTTAAGTCTAATGCAGCTCAAAATTACGATTATGTGTTCAGTAGCCTCATCAATTAAACATGGACGTTAAACATCTATAAACACTATTTGAAACAAAATGGAGGACTGAGTGGTGGAATAAGTACTAATGAGTACCAACAACATACGTTTTTGTGGAGAAATAAGTAAAATATTATCTTGATACCCTTGCTGTGAGTCATGGCATTTTCATTTCATATTGAAAATGAGAAAGATTTTGGCTATTTAGCACATTTAGAGGAAAAGTCATTATTACGAGGCACAACTTTCCCCAAAAAAAAGGTAAGAGAAAAGTCTAGGAAGTGCAACAATCACAGCCGACAAATCCAAACAAGCACAAATCGAACAAACGTACGAAAAGCACTAAGATTAGCTCTCTCTTGCCCAAGCGAGGTAATCGCAATTGCTAAAAGGACTGAAAAACACAAGAACAAAATGACACAAGGTTAAACATAAAACAAATCGCCTCGTAGAATAAACCACAAAGCAATGAGTAAGACTAACACCAGGACCACCGCCTCAGAACGGTCAGTAGGGTAAACCACCATGGGGGTGGGGGTGGGGGTTAAAGCACTTTTACAGCTAGCCAACTTCACCCTGGGTCCCGATGCTTCTCTTAATACGAGAACCCACAATCTATGTTTTGAGCAGAAATATGAAAAATATCAGAATTTTTTATCGGAAATTTTTTTTTTTTTTTTTTTCTTTTTTTATTGTTGTAAAATGAATAGGCATGTTTTCGTAATGGAAGAACTGCAATAGAGGAACAGCCTTGAACGGTCGCAGAATATAAAATAATGTGCATATGCGAGCAGTCTGATCAGTACTTTTGTTGCCTGTGTATTGAATCTCGGAATACTGTACAATATATCGACGAAACAAAGGAATACTCTGATCAGACTGCACGGATACGCATAATTGTCTAGATTTTCGCTGATCGAATATGCTATTAACCAATTTATGCATAGCGCCCCATAAAAGAGACATTGACAAACAGTGCCGACCGAGATCAGACGTTATAGAACGCGGCCTTTGATCTGGGTCTTTACTGTTTGAATTAAGTACAGGAATTTCTCTAAAACATGGTAATATTAAAAACTAACCTGACACCGCTTCTATTGGAAATGGACCAGTCCAAAGAATTATGGTTATGGTAGAAGAGTTCACTCTATATAAATGGGTTAAGATAGAAATCTTAAACGTTGGGTTTGGAAACAAAGAAAACACTACAGATAGGAAATGGGAGTCTGGGTTTTATTGAGACTCTTCATAAGCAGTAATGAAGTTTTCAACACTGCTTAAGCTCCCTGGCGTATACACGAGAGCCCAATTTTCAAAGATACCACAATTGGCTCAGTGATCCAAAAGGAAATAAAAATATAAACTGCACCATGATGATATACGGGGAGACGTACAACCCCCGCCTCATAACACCAGCTTGCAGTGAAGTAGAATAAAAATCTAAGACTCTGCGCATCAAAGGATACTGATTTTTTTTTTTTTTTTTTTTTTTTTTTTGCTGCTCATGTTTTTATTATAGCCGTTTTTTTCATGTAGAATAGTCCGAGTTTGTTTGTCTCTACACAACCTTTCGGTGTTTCAGCATTATATCACGAAAACATTTCCATGTAATTATGACCCCCTCAGACCCCACTTTTAAGTAGAAAAAATGGGTTTTACAGGGGTATACATTATTTGTCTTATTTCTCATATGAAACATAGATTGTGGGTACCCGTTAGAACCGCCATAGTGCCAATGTGTGTTTATATATATATATATATATATATATATATATATATATATATATATATATATATATATATATATATATATATATATATATATATATATATATATATATTAATATATATATATATATATTCTTTTTCACTCCACCGCAAGTTATATTGAACATTTTACCCCAGTTTAGACTGAATAAAAAACAAACTCCCCACTCTGCTTTCGACATCTTTGGAAAGTAGTGGTTTGCTTGGCGCTTTACTCAGAAGAAGACAATCTGCAAAGTTTTGTCATGAAGTGATGCAAAACCTTTTGTCGTAACAACCTATGCACCAAAGGTTTCATTATATTCAGTGTTTTTGGCTGGTGTTGTTTTTTTAACAAATAAGAGGGCCATCAAGGCCCTGTATCGCTAACCAGAATATCATAGCACTTACAGAATCTGACCTAGAAATAATCAAAGCAAACATTCTGACCGAGATTTATGATGATTATATTAACAAGTAAGACAATATAGTATGTCTAATGGACTTTAAAATATAGGTCAAGGTCAAATATGGATGGCTGCACTCAACAGGCCTGTCTTAGATGTTTGCATGCGCTAAGTATCACTGGCTGTTGGACCAATAGTTACTGAGAAACTGACTAAAACACAAGAAGTTAACAAAGTCAGTAGACTATGAAATATAGGCCAAGGTCAAATATGGATGACTGCATTCAAGAGGCCATGCTAAAATGTATGCAAATGCCAAGTATCATTGTATGCTGTAGGACCAATAGTTACTGAGAAACTGACTTAAACAGAAAAAAATAAGAAAGTCAATGGCCAATGAATTATAGGTCATAAGTGATCCAGTTCCGAACTTGACCTAGAAATCATCAAATCAAACAATTTGAGCAAGATTCATAATGATCACTTCAAAACTGTGATCTCTAGAGTGTTAACAAGGTTTTTCTTTAATTTGGCCTGGTGACCTAGTTTTTTACCTCCAGTGACCAAGTTTTGATCTTGGTCTAGAAATCATCAAGACAAACATTTTGAGCAAGATTCATGATGATCAATCAAAAAATGTGACCTCTGAGTGTTAACAAGGTTTCCCTTTGATTTGGCCCGGTGACCTAGCTTTTGACCCCAAGACCCAGTTTCTAAGTCGACCTAAGAAAACCATCAAAGCAAACATTTTGAGCAAGATTTATGATGATCACTTCAAAATTGTTATCACAAGAGTGTTAACAAGGTTTTCCGCTGATGGCCTGGTGACCTAGTTTCGAACCTAACCTAGAACTCCCATCAAAACAAACATTTTGAGCAAGATTCATATTGACAAAAATGAGACCTCTAAAGTGTTACCAAAGTTTTTCTTTGATTTGGCCCTGTGACCTAGTTTTTGACCCCAAGTAACACACTTGAAAAGTCGACCTAGAAATCAGCAAGACAAACATTTAGAGCAAGATTTATGATGGTTACTTAAAATGTGACCTCTAGAATGTTAACAATGTTTTCCTTTGATTTAGCCCTGTGAACTAGTTGTTAACCCCCAAATGACCCTAGAAATCATCAAGACAAACATTTTGAGCACGATTCGCGATAATTAATTAAAAAATATGGGACCTCGAGTGTTAGCAAGGTTTTCTTTTGACTTGGCTCGGTGCCCTAGTTTTTTACCCTAAGTGACCCAGTTTCGAACTTGACCTAGAAATCATCAAGACAAACATTTTGAGCAAGACTCATGGTGATTATTTAAATAAGATATCATAAAGACAAAGATTCTGGTAAAGTTTCAAGAAGACTGAAGAAAAACTGTGGTCAAAAGGTTTTAAAGAAATCTGACCTAGTTTTTGACCCGACATGATTCATATTCAAACTTGACCAAGATATCATTAAAAAACTTTCTGGTAAAGTTTCATAAAGACTGAAGCAAAACTGTGGCCTCTAGAGAGTGAACAAGGTTTTATGGAAAGGTAACCTAGTGACCTAGTTTTTGATAGAACATGACCCATATTTCTACTTGAACAAGATATCATCAATATAAACATTCTGGTTAAAGTCTTTGAAGGTTAAAGCAAAACTGTGGCCTCTGGAGAATGAATAAGGTTTTAAAGAAATTTGACGCAGTGACCTAGTTTTTAATCCTACATGACCCATGTTTAAAACTGACTGAGATATCATTAAGTTAAACATTCTGGTAAAGTTCCATGAAGACAAAAAAAAACTGTGGCCTCGAGAGGTTGAACAAGGTTTTAAAGAAATTTGACCTAGTGACCTAGTTTTTGACCCAACATAACCCATATTCAAATATTACCAAGGTATAATCAAGAGGAACATTTTGATAACTTGAAATGTATCAAGATTGAAGCCAAACAAAGGTATGCAGAGGGTGAGCAAGGTTTTAAACAAATCTGACCTAGTGACCTAGTTTTTGACCCAACATTACCCATATTCGAACTTGACCAAGATATCATCAAAAAAACTTTTTAGTAAAGTTCCATGAAGATTAAAAGCAAAACTTTAGCCTCTAGAGGGTGAACAAGATTTCTTTTAAAGAAATTTAACCTAGTTTCTTAACCCAACATGGCCCGTGTTCGAACTTGACCTAGATATCCCCAAGATAAACATTCTGATAAAAATTATAAAGCTTGACGCAAAACTGTGGCATCTACAGGGTGAACGAGGTTTTGAACAAATCAGACCTAGTGACCTAGTTTTTGATCCGACATTACTCTCAATCAAACTTGACTAAGATATCATCAAGATAAACATTCTTGTCTAGATTCATGAAGCAAAACGGTGGCCTCTAGAGGGTGAACAAGGTATTAAATAAATTTGACCTAGTTTTTGTCCCGACATGACCCATATTCGAATTTGGCCTAGATATCATCCAGACAAACATTCTGGCCAAGTTCCATGAAGATTAAAGCAAAACTGTGGTCTCTAGATTGTGAACAATTTTTTAAAGAAATTTGACCTAGTGACCTAATTTTTTACCTGACGAGATCCATATTTGAACCTGACCGAGATATCATCACGTCAAACATTCCGATCTAGTTTTATGAAGACTGAAGCAAAACTGCAACTTAGGAGGGTGAACAACATAAATGTTGACGACGCACGACGCACGACACGCGACACACGTACGACGGGCACTGGTCTAAAAATCAAAAATGTCCATTTTTACCCAGAGAAAAAAATGACTGCAACTTAAACAAAAAACGATAGGGTGGTGCAGGTTTTTCAGCAAGTTCTACTTGTTAAAAATTTCTGAAATGTTCACAATATTATTAAGGAACCTCAACCTCTATAATCAAAAATCGGTGAAGAAAAGCAAAATAAAAAAAAATCCGAAAATCCAGTTTACTGTAGAAATTGCATAGGTCAGACCAATTTTTGGCTGTAAATTGAATTTTATGATAAATACTTGTGAAAAAAGCACAGAAACAGGAAAAACAAATGGTTTCTGACGGGTATTGTCAATCCGAACAAAATATTTTAATTAAGAATAAAATATCAAACGAAAAACGTCTTTCCAAAGGATGTCGAAAGCACAGTAGAGAAAAATGATTAAGCTATTTGTAAACAGTGGAGACCCTGATCAGACTCCGCATACTGCGGAGTCTGATCTGGGTCTGCACTGTTCGCCAGGTACCCTCTTTTTAGGTGGGGGTCTCCTGACTAAAGTGGGTTAATAACTACAACGAATGATTATTTCAAGATAGTTTCAGCCATCCCGTTTCGTTTAGCGGTTCATAGTTTAGCCTTTCAAGACACTTGAAATCTAATTTTACGGCTTGACAGATTTATTGATGCTATGCGTTGAAACAGAATTTGCAAACGTTTTTTAATTTCTTTGTATTATTTTACGACTGCATTTTAGTACGGAGCAACCCAGGGATTCAGAAACAACTGCATTTACAAGCAAACGTTCGAAGAAATGCGTCCAGAACAAAATTACTCGTGATGGATGGCGTATGATTCTGTTGCTTGCTTCCGGTTATTTTATTTATTTATTTATCTATTTATTTATTTATTTTGCTTTTTCTCTCTACGCACAAAGTAAACTTTAAATGCCCAGTGATATGTGTACATGGGTACATATGGAAAGGAAGACAACGCAGATGCTGATCTTAAATTTGAACGGTTTGCAAGTCTGTGCCTCTGACAAAATATTTTCTTTAATGATCGGTTTTCATCCTTAGCTTCTACCAACAAATAGTCTAAACGTCGAAAAAGGAATATATTGTAGCATCTTTCTCATAAGGAAAGATTCGAATGAAAATGTCCATAAATAGTTCTGAGAAGATGCATAAAACCGTTTGTAATCGCTCCAACAAAATGCCAAACCCTATTTTCTAGAAGCAAACCAACTCTCCACTTATTTGAGCTACCTGAACACAGAAGCTCGTTGTTATAGTTTCTATTTCCTTGGCAGAAGAACTTAAAGGACACTTCAGAGCAGATAAAACAGGATTTCAATGTATATCGCGGCAAATAACCGGTACGAAGAGTCGACAGTGTTATCCCAATGATCGATTATCAGTCATTTTTGCCTCTTGTGACTGATCGGAAACAATTTTCATGGCTGACTAATCGTAAAATTCTGTTTTCAGCAAAACAGGTTTCTTTAATAGACAATTTGTAAAACACGGTATTCTGAGCTGTCTATGTGGGTTATTTTTTATTTGTAATGAATAAAGGTGACTATAAAATTAGCCTGACATATGTGCCTGGAAGAGAATTTATATATTTTCTATAAGTCGACTTAAGTCGAAAATTAATCGCTTTTATAAAACCTATGATCGACAATGGACTTGATTGCATTATTTCTGTTCTTGTTATTGTCAATTGGACCGCTAATTCTCCTTTGCAAATTACATATGACTTTAATGAAACCGGTTCCCCGATTTTCGTTCCATCACGAAAACCTACCTATATGATTTTGACCCCCTTAAACCCCACTTTTATATAGTAAAACCGGGGTTTACAGGGGTATACATTATTTTTCTTATTTCTGCTCAAAACATAGATTGTGGGTACTCGTTAGAACCGCCTCACCGAGGCGGTTTTAACGAGTACCCACAATCTATGTTATGAGCAGAAATATGAAAAATATCAGAATTTTTTTATCTTAAAAAAAATGCCATTTTTTGGTGGCAAAATTTTCAATATATTTGAATAGGCGTATTTTCGTAATGTTTTGTGTTTTCTTTGTTTTCAAAGGCAACCGTTTAAATTTTTATTTTACTTCACTTCAGCTGGTGTTAAGAGTCGTGTGGTGGCTGTAAAACGTCTCGCCGTACTTCATCACAGTGTACATTTGTATTTTCTTTGGGATCGCTGGGCCCATTCAGGGCCCAGTTGTTCAAAGCGTCGTTAGCTTAACGAGCTCGTTAAGGGTCATTTCGTTAACTGATTTAGCAGATTCAATATACAATATTCTGATATTTTTTGCTGAAAAAAATGAAAAGCTACTCACATTTTTTCAGCAAAAAATTTCAGCATATTTGCGTATCACTCGATGTAAATTTTAACGAATCGTTAACTAACGACATCGTTAGTTTTGAACAACTGGGCCCTGGTTCATTTGAAAATCGAACGCCGCTTACGCCAGTGCTAGGCGGAGGTGCAGCCTGGCGAACAGCATTGTTGCCTATGAAGTGACTTAATAAAACCGACTCCGATTTTCCTTTTTTGCGTGTTCTTTGTATGCTAAGGCAACCTTTTAGAATAATATGTAGCTTGTGCATACTTCCACAACATATCGGTATAAATCACCAAACAGCGCTTCTGACAGTCACTGGATATGTTCCCCTTGTTTGTTTACTGATGTAAAATGAATGCTTATTTGCGATCTGATCGGCTGCTGGGGTTTCCACCGGTTCGTTGGTGACATATCAGAAACAATCAGATCGCGAATGCAAATTAACCAGGATTCGCATCAACAAACAAGATGGAGAACATCCGGTAAGTATCCGGAGAGCCATTTATTGGTTTAAACCAGTCCGTTGTTGTACAAACGAACCAATGTCAAATGTAAAGGTCGGCGGAGAAGACATTGTCACATTTGCAATAACAAGAATCTACAACATTGTCTACATGTTGAGAAATGACCGACCTTCGATTTTCAACATAACTTCCTGTTTCTATTCACGTCCTAACAAAGTCTGCCTTCGGGCATGTACAAAATGCTCATGCTCAATACAGGCGGTTTGCTCAGGTATCGCAGTTTTCCTTTTAATATTTACAATAGTCAAAAATAGATTATGCACACTATGCATGCTCCTACGAGACTGCGCATGTGCAGTCTCGTCCGAGCATTCGCAGTTTGTATCTACCCTAAAGGCAGGTCTATTTACTTTTGATAAGTGTCGTCTGCTTTAGGTTATAACTGTTGACTGCTTCTTGATAAATATAGGAGGTTATTTTGGAATGCGTCTATTGTAAGCAAGATTGGCATGCTATATACCAATCCCGAAGTGATATAGTTTTATAAAGACAGGAAGTTCATTCAGTAGAAACCTCCGTAATTCTAGTAAAATAGTGGCTGTTTAATTGCTGTCTGTACATACATATAGATGCCCGTGTTTACTTTGCTAGAGTGACAGGGTATGGACTCAATTGTGTTTCATCAAATAATAAAATATAATATTTTTTGTTGTTGTTTTTGTTTTATTCTTTTAATAAGTAGTTCGAGCTTATATTTTTGCAAAACAATTTCTGCGTTGGGGGCGTCATTGTTTCCTCTGATTATATAATCCTTGCACTTTGTTTACATTCTCACTGTACATCATCACGTACACTGATATAAGCGTGGTAGTAAATGTGTTTGTAATAAGAGCATTCAAATTTCCAGCTATAACAAATATAGATAGAGTTACCCAGGAAAGGCCACTATCACGAAGCTCAGCCTTCCCGAGATGCCGAAAGAACATTACGAAAACACGCCTATTCAAATATACTGAAAATTTTACCATCAAAGAATGAAAATTTTCAGATAAAAATTCTGATGTTTTTCATATTTCTGCTCAAAACATAGGTTGTGGGTACTCGTTAGAACCGCCTCGATGAGGCGGTTCTAACAAGTACCCACAATCTATGTTTTTGAGCAGATATAACAAAATAATGTATACCCATGGAAACCCCAGTTTTACTATATAAAAGTGGGGTTAAGGGGGTCAAACTTATATAGTTTTCGTGATGAGAAAACAAACCACTACAAGACTTATCGGCACAGTTGCAATACCACATACAAAGACCTGCAACAGAGGGGACCGCCTTGAGAAAAAGAAAAAGACTACCAGTGGAGGGAGTAAGTTGGATGTAGGTTTCAGCTAGTTTTATCCGACCAGAACTTCGCCCTCAGTTCTCATGCACTCCAAATTACAAAAAAATATTCGTTCTGAAAACGCGAATGACAGTACACAACACAATACTTTTTATCTCTCTCAACCGAAAGGCAACCTTATCATGTACGCAAAAAAACATCAGCACACCCGCAGTCTAATCCGATCTGGAACATGTATAAGCTATATACCAAATAAAGCGAATGACATAGCGCAGTCCGACCTGCGTCTATGCCATTCGTATACCCAGTATATAACATATTCATTTTGTGCTTGGTTGACAAAGCAACAGAAATTACATTCAAGTGCATTTCAGATCTACTGAAGCTAGTTTTATTCTTCGAAGTTAATCCATGTGGAGGCGGTTAAAAGAATAATGCTCTTGATAAAACTGATACTGACACCAGGATTAAGACAAGTTATTTTGCCAAAAGGCACAGACATCGAGTTTGATCCAATTAATGGACGTAATGGTTGAAAAATATTTATCCTCTGCCTTTCCCATTTCAAGCTAAATAAAATTTGAGCCAAACATAAGGGAGACAAAGTATAATTATAACATAATATACGTGCGAAAAGCAAACATCCATATTGGACTACGCGTTCGCGCAGTAAAATCAGGACCTTAACCGCTCTCTCTATCACACACACACACACACACACACACACACACACACACACACACACACACACATACGTATAAACTGCGTGGATTTTTAAAACGAGAACTAAAGGCATTGCTTTAACTTGAAATGTGCGTTCAAAAACGTATAAGCTGCGTGGATTTTAAAATACGACAACTAAAGGCATTGCTCTTCTTTCATGTGCGTTCGCGGGTTGTGACTGTACGTAGTTTAATCCGACAAGGTAGAAAATCCCTGCGCAAACCGAACATATATTTCTAATTTGGAGCTGCATCAGAATTTAGGTCTATTATTAGTTACTCCCAGTACTTTATATCCTGGCCGTTCCAATGCGGTTCCTGTTGCAGTTATTTTACTTCGTTATTGCATTTGTGTTGTTTTATTCTGTCATTGTTTCTCATTTTCTCATTTCTTTTTTCCGCGCATCGGAAATGCTGTGCTTTATTATTGTCGACTTTCTTGGGTAACTCCATTGATATTTTCCCAGTTCTATCAAGTTGCGACTATATGGTGGTTTTCTCATGCCCTCCTTCTGCTTTCTAGAATTTCATAGCCTTGTTAATGTATAATCAAGTATTATAGAAACAAAACTTCCGCATCAACCTCCTGGTCCACGGTCTGGCCCCGAGGTTATAAAACTTTTTTCATACTCAACTCAGCTGAGCATGAAATTTGTCCTGCTTGTAAATCTCAAATTACTAACAATTTCAAATTATTTCTTGCTAAACATAGCTGAGCATGAAATTTTCTCTGCTAATAAATATGAAAATGCCAACTATTGTTGGCTTTTTTATATTTATAAGCAGAGAAAATTTCATGCTCAGCTGAGTTGAGCAAGAAAAAAGTATATAACCTCGGGGCAAGATTAAGTAGAATGAATACACTTTCAGGAGAGGTAACTTTTTCAATTTTTTTTTTTTTTTTTTTTTTTTTTCTGAAAGGGGAAAGATGTCTACTTTAACCCTTTTGTATGTAGTCTACCTTAAAATGAAAGATTTTCTTTTAATTTATTATTTTCAATCCATCAAAATATATATACATATAAAGGAGCCCATCAGTATAACAATCGTTTTAATAATGATTATTTACTGGACCAAAAGACAAAAAAAAAAAAAAAAAAAAAAACACAGGACCCATCACCAACAGAATCAACTGCCAAGATACGTTTGTTGACCTGATTTTATTTTAGACCTGTTTTAAGCCCAACATGTATTACCATTAAAAATAATTTTGGGTGCTAAGAGAAGCTGTAATCAAGTGGTTTTACCTTTAAAAAAGTACCGCTCCTTGCTAAAGTCAAATCAATAAGTTGTACTTCCCTTCAAACAAATTTAGTTGTTATGCTATAGTTGGTCAGATCGAACCCACGCCATCCGTTCAGTGAAATCTTTGGCAGAAGTGCCCAAAATGGGCGCAAAGAAGTCCCCGGCCGCTGTTCAAAAGAACTATTGACTTTTTTTTCTTTTAATCTAATAGTTAGTCTTAAGGGTCGTAATTTTAACATCACTGGTGCGAAGTATTGGATAAGAAGCCATAACAGCACGTAAACAATAAAAGCAACAGCGGCACCACAGCCATAAGTCTTGTGCTACAGGATCCAAGAAATGGAATCAAGGTCGGTGCACAGCCATTTCCGCGCTTCTCTTGTGCGCGCCTCGAAGAATCTGACCAGCCCGCACATTGCCACATTGTCCATGGAATCGGCTGCAAATGACACTTATCGCGAATATATGCAAACAGATCTTCCCAGAACTTTTTAACGAAATTATAATCAAAGAACAAGTGGACTAAAATTCTCAGTTGAACAGAATGAGAATAGATAATCATTCAGTATGTTCATTTTGAGCAAAAGGTCTTTGTTGGCAGTATTTGATTCAGCTTTGATTGAAACCAAGACAAATGCGTATCGTTTGTTACTTTATATGGAAGAGAATAAATCATTTTCCAGTTAAATAAATATTGTTTATTGAGAGTATACTTTTTTGTAAGAACGTCGTGTGGTTTTCTACAGACCTGAGACAAATTCATTTATATGATCAGTGGACAGATGGGATTGTAATCATTACAAGCCACATGTCTGAAAGAAAATTGTGACAACACATTTCTAATAACTGCTAGCAATCCTTCATATTCGAGAAACACTGCTGTAGCATTATATGTCTTATTAAATGCTCTTAAGGACAACAAAACACCATCATTATCATGAAGGCCATTTATAGTTCGAACTCCTTTCTAAAACCAGCTCTGATAAAACACACTTTTTCCTCCGACTTAAATATCAGGATTGTACCAAAGACTAAGCTGCCGACTTGTATCATGAAGTTGGTGTCAGTTTCTGTGCAAATTACTGATAGCACAAAAAATATCCTTCTAAAATGAATTGTCTATCCTATTTAATCTTTGTGTAATCTAGTCAATGCAAAAAACTTCAAAACTGTTTAAACATTGATATGCCTCCTTTACAATCAATATACAAGGCTACGAATCCATGAGAGTTTCAAACCGCAAATAAAGTTTTTTTTATGTTAATCATTCTGAGACCTCCCATGCCATATCCTTGAGTAACAGTTTGTCTTTTATATTCTATCGCCTTCATTGTTTCACAAAAAAATAAAGAACATTGTTTGTAGTCGATTAACAAAGTCAAGTGGTGGAGTAAGTAGAGCTAAGATTTAATGAGAAATTTTCGATGAAGCTAGATTTTTATAACAGTAACTTTTTCAAACGGTGTTAAAGCTATTTTTGACGAACTACTAATTACCTTTTGAATCTCCTCCATCTTACTTTCATAGTTAGCTTGAATCATATTTTTTGATCTAACGTAAATTTTACACCTAGAACAGTAACTTCTTCCCAACACAAATTATAATCTTCACAGTTTCCTGGAATTGATCCACACAACTTTGGTTTTTTACCTACACTGACATTTAGGCTGGAGAATGAATCGTATAGCTTTAATAGTAGAAGGGAAAGTCTTAGTGATACTTCAGAACCGTCTAACAGGAGAGTTGTGTCGTCCGCATATTGGGAAATTTGAACTCGGTGTTGGTAGCCATAATACATTTGATATGTGTGCTGCTGCGCACCGTTTCAACCCCAACCTCTGCAAAAATTATAAAAATGTATGTTGAAAGAGGGTCACCTTGACGGCATCCTCTTTGCAATTAAAACCAGTTTGACAAATGACCATTTACAATTACACAAGATTCAATTTTATTGTAGAAAACATGTTTCCATTTTTAAAGGATTCGCCAAAGTTATAAATTAAAGAATTCAACACTTTATTAATAAAAGACCATGCAACCGAATCAAATGCTTTTTCAAAGCCAATTAGGAGAAGCATTCCTGGTAACTTTCGATTTTCTGTATAAAACATTAAATCATCTAGCAATCGTATAGTATCCCCTATGTATCTACCAGCTAGGAAACCAGTTTGCTCTTCTTTAACAATAAATGGTAGAACTGAATTGAGTCTATTTGCTGTACATGCTGAAGCCAGTTTGTAAGACACATTTAATAGGAAAAGAGGCCTAAAGGTCTTTAAAAGTTGATTGTCTTTATTTCCTTTGGGTATGCATGTTAAGACTTCTTGTTTTTGTGAAACTGACAGTTCCCCAGACTGGTAGGCATAGTTTAAAGATCTAACCAAAAATATCCTATATCCTTCCCAAATAATTTTAGAAACTGTAAGGTAAAACTGTCATATCTTGGACTTTTGTCATTTGACATGTTCTTTAGATTAAATAATACCTCATCATATGTGGTTTTCCTCTTCATTGGCTGTCTCATGTTCGCATCTAATTTGGGAGAATTTCCACTTTGTAAAATGTCCTCTAAATTTACCTGGTCTACGTCTCTATACGAATATAAATTGCGGTAAAATAATTTCACTTCATTTAAAACATCTTTCCGAATATTTAAAATAATACTAGTGCTAGAAAGTAAACAATTCATGGATTTTGAAGTAAAATTACGATTTTCTAAATTACAAAAATAATTTGTCGTTTAGCCATTTAGCTCTAGATTTTATTCCAGCCCTTCCAGTTTACCGTACCTAATATCTCTTTTCTCTCTTTTCTTTCTTTCATATTCATATTCTAGATGCCGGTTTCGTTGACATCAATCAAAAGATCTTGTGAAATTAGAAAATAATCTAAGGGGGCCTTATTTATGGGGTTTCTTCGAAACCATGTATACTCATTTTTTTCCATGTTCATTTCCCGCCAAATATCAATCAAATTGTTCTGTGTAATAATATTTAATACAACACTTATAGCTCTTGGATTATTCAAATAAGTGTAATTGTAGGTATCCATTTCCTGATTCAGATCAAGGCTGAAATCCCCAACCGTAATAATAGGGTTTTCAAATGTACATTACGAAAATATGTCTATATAATTTTGATCCCCTTAAACCCCACTTTTATATAGTAAAACTGGGGTTTACCGGGGTATACATTATTTCCTTTATTTTTGCTCGAAAACATAGATTGTGGGTACGCGTTAGAACCACCTCGCGGAGGCGGTTCTAACGAGTACCCATAATCTATGTTTTGAGCAGAAATATGAAAAATATATCAGAGGGGTTTTTTTTATCTGAAAATTTTCAGGTTTTTTTAGGCGAATTTTTCTTTCGTTTCTTTCTTTTGTATAGGCGTGTTTTCGTAATGAGTTTATTTGTAGTTAGTTTGTATAAAAGCCTGGGAAATACCTGTTTGGACCATACACATCAATAAGAGTCAACTTGTTCTCACCAACAGATATATTTAACATAAATAATAAGCCTTCATTATCTATTTTTATCCATCCTAATTGAAATTCAAAAGTAATATTAATTAGCAGTATCCTTTTTCTGGCTCGAAAACTATCATAAAAACACTTAAAAACCTATTGACTTCTAATATAATTTTCTTCTTTTTAGTGAATGTATCTCTTGAATGTATCTCTTGCAAAAATATATTGAAAACCGTTTACTTTTCAAAAACATTAAGAACATCCTGTCTTTTCGCTGGGTCATTCAAACTGGTACAGTTCATTTATACAAGAGAGATCTTATCATTCACTGAAATATGTATTTAACATAGTATTGTTATTTGCGTTTGCGGAAAGAATGCGCAGCAGTCCCTGAACTCCGCAACTGACCTGTATTTATAAATAATGACTTTTTCGACATTCCACCACATTCTTCATAATTTTGATAATAAACAAGGAACATTACAAACAAACATACAAATAAAAAGTATACAAACAGCGAAAACACTAGCATCTGAAAGTGAGTAGCAAAAGCCCCAATGAGGGTCACCTTTTCATGGGGCAATATCAAACCGGCATCTTGAAAACCAGTGTCCCGGCGGCAAAGAGACATCCGCAGCAAGAGCTTGCTTCTTCATACAATTATCAGATGACTTTAAATCTAACAGTACTATTAGAGTAAATCTGATTTAAAACCTAAACATTCGAATACCAGAAAAACTGCTGTAAAAAGATATATACGAAGTCAAATTGAGTAACCCTTGTTTTAATTAATTAGCGTTATAGTCATGTGTAGACAGACAGACAGACAAACGGACGGACGGACAGACAGACAGGCAGGCAGACAGAAAAATAGACAGACAGACTCTTGTTTCTGCCAATATACTGTACCTATTATCTTCATAATACCAATAAAACGTAAATAAAATCAAAACCTTATTACGGTCATAATCGTTTTACGTCTTATATTAACGTGAAGTGTTAAATGGCATTCTTTACTAAGATTCTGCCTCGTGGTAAAAACTGACATAATCGGCGCTAGTCAGACAGCATGTTTCTGCAAGCTGGGCGCTAGTCGTAGAGTCAGTCGGAACTGATGGGTACAATTCGAGAGGTCATGGTTTACAAAATCGAAACATGAAGAGCCTGGCAGGTATCATGCATAAAAATAATATGTTTTTGAAAGACTTAAAGTTTAAATATGCGTGAAGTTGGCCTTAATTTGGAGTATATCGACCTAGAGTCATCGAGTTGACGGGCGACAAAACCAGGAAAATCACTGATTGAGCAGCACGCGATAAGGTCTACACAAAAAACGGACCACTGTCGGAGTTTGTGAAAAGCTAAAATATATTCATTTCTGCTCCCGATGACGAAAACCGCATTATAATCGGATATTCCGTTGCTTTTTATCTGTTTAATTCTCAGAGCTTCTGTAGCGAATTTCGTGTTCGCTAGAGATGTTTGGGTGTACAGAATGATGGCGCTTCCGATTTGGCCACTATATGGTTATACGCTGTAATATATGTGCAGTTCACTCATTTTTTAGAAAACAAGCTGACTTGTTATGGTCGAATTGTGCACAAGCGCAGTCTAGTATAAACATGTTCATTGTGCCGTTTTCCTAAGACTGGTTCTAGCATCATAACTCTAGATAAGAGGGGGTATCAGGTAAAAAATATAGTGTTGGTACTGATTATAGGCGCCTCAGCGGGGCGCTTCTAAGGAGTACCAAAGCATTTTTTTTTTTTTTTTTTTTTTTTTTTTCGTGCAGAAATAAGAAATGTCAGTATTTTTTGGCTGAAAACAAAATCCTTGTCTGCAGCTATGCTATCATTATGTCGTTTGTATAAAACCCAAAAATAAACTGAAAAATATATAACAACAATAACAGTTTTACTGATATTATCATTAGTCCAAACAGCGTCATTCAAAACTGTTGCAGACGACAACCTGCAATGTTTTGTTTCATTTTTAGAGAAATCATACGTGAATATCCAGCCATATTTTCTCTTACAAATAAATAAAATATTGCAGAATGTCGTCCTTTGCTTTTACAATAAGCCCTTAAAGCGTTAAGACTTATCTGAGCAGTACTTTGTCTCATACGGTTACGGCCGCTAAGCAAAATTATGTTTACTCAATTATATTCAGGATTATGTCTGGGCTTAAGGTATTGTGCTTTGATGTACACTTTCTATAAAATACCACATACATTCCAGTCAACTCTGTCCAACATGAGATTTTGCTTCTTGTCTCTGTGCCATCAACAGTCACATGATCAACATCAGCATTGCCGTCTGCAACCCACATAGATCGAAAGGTGAAAAATGGATGTAAGTTAAGATCTCTCGTGTATTCAGCGTTAGATATCACTAGCTGAGTTTCTCTCGCGGTCGCTTTAATTTAGAAGGACATTGTGCCACCATCTATGTAGATAAGTGTCATGCTTAATGTAGTGGGATTAATACTGACATTTGCGATCGGAGCAGATGGCCGACTTGAATGCGGATCAGTCTGACCCAGGAGAACAGAGGAACCGAATGGTATCCAGTTTAAACCATGCGGTGTGACAGGCAGTAATCTCACATTGCCGGCCTGATATATCAAAAAGACTTCTGATAATTCACTTTTTGTCCACGGTACTCTTTGGTGAATTCTAAAGTAATTCGCGTTTCCAAAAATATTTCCATTATCTAACATAACAGTCATTGTTTCATTGATACGCCACCACATATCGATGTCAACCGTCTCTATAATTGTCACGCCATCATTGTAGATTTCTGTCGATTTATCATCCTTTATATTTCTTTTAAACATAGACAACTTACTCACTTGAGGAACGTATCCCGCTGTTGACAGAATTTCGAAACGTAGTGTATTCCCAGTTCCCTCTTTGAAAGTGAAATCCGGCGTTCTCCTCTGAGCCTTTAGGTTTCTGGAATTTAGCTCTTTAGTCACAGGAATAGACCATAAGAATATCTATCCATATATGACAAAGACACAGATATAAAAATATTTTCTGGCATCCATTCTAGATTTAAGCCAATGTCAGTACCTATTTCTGAATCTATAGATCCAGTGCTGGGACCTTTAAGAGCAAATTCAACTATCATTATCCCACTACCAACACCCATTTGACTAACTAACCTCGCAACATCTGACTGCTGGTCAAAATCTGACAATAAACCAAAATTTCTGAACTCCCAGAAGGCTCTGCTCATCGGACAGTTTCTCCAGTCTGGACCTCGATTGTTCATAAAGGTCATGTATCTTGGATGTTTTGCTGTGACTAGAAATTTTTGAGCACTCGGGTGAAACACTGGTACATTCACATTGTCTTCTTCGGCGCAACTTGTTGAGATACTTTTTTGAACGATCTTTGCTTTTGTATGTGTGAACCTATGGTACAGCGTTTCGTCTGTATAATGTATATCATCAAAACAGTAAATATCAGACTGTGTTGAGGCCAAGCTTTGATTATTATAAGGTATTTCGACGTCCACAGCGTCAATTTCTACACCGAAAATGTCCGCGTGTATAAAAAAAAATTTCTATCCAGTGCCAACCTTGAGATTGCTGTTTAGAACTGTTGAATACTCTGGACGAATGAAAGTTTGTCCAACATTTTCCGCCATTTTGGAAAGCCGCAGTCGTAAATGTTCCATGTGTTTCGTTGTCAATAGCAATGCTCAATGTATCTCTCCAACCACCGTTAGAATAACGTATATCTTTAATTTGTACCAGCGCGTCGTTCATTAGACAATATTCCAGGTATAGTTTGTCTCCTTGGAACAAGTGAATCACTTTGTCATCCGATGCGTTTAATCTGGGGATCACCATATACCTGTTGGCAGTCTGGTGTTCCGCTTCAAGTAAAATGATTTTTACTCAGATTCCGATGGACAGGACAATTACTACAGAAACTGATAAAGTAGATAATTTTGTCAACATTGTTGTTGTTGTTGTTTGTTTTTTTTGTTTTTTTTTTTGTTTGTTTTTTTTTTTTTTTCAAACGAAACCTGTAAAAGTATGTCAATAAGAATATTTTAGTTTTTAAATTACTGAAGCATAGAGGCATAGAGAAGAAAAGGCCAATCCTAAACAACAGCAACAATGAAAGTCTGGAATATTGGAACGTGTATTCTACGCAACACAAAACAGCCGTTTAGAATTTAGCTTAAACAAAATAGGGGGAGATACCCCCGCAGATTATTTGTCTTTTTGCAACTGTAAAATAACAAGTGTACCGTCATCAAAGGGACAACCTATTACTGGCGAGGCACAAAAATAAACCATCGTTATGAATATGGTCAAACTGGAACAACCACGCAATTCATTTGTTTATAAAAATGAATACAATTCCATAGAAGAAAACTAACTTGATTAAATTTAGTCATCAAGGGGACAACCTACTACTTCTCTTTTCTTCTTTTTGCCTTCCTAATGAACATAAAATTTATGATATCAGTGACTTATAAAAAAAAATAACAATAACGTACATACGCACAATGTGATTAAACCTTATGAAAAAATATTTAGGACGTCTAATTTCATGTTTAGGTCTAGAGCGTATAGAGGACTGGACTTGAGTTTGGTCAGTTGAATGAGTAGTAATGACAGGATCATTGCCAGTGTCAAATTCAGTTGGAGAAGCAATAATGATGGGGTAGTCATACTGTTCATCACTTCCAGGAAAAGGTGCTTGAATATGAATATCCTCTACTGGATTAGTGAGGACGTTAGGTATTTAAGGAGGTATGATGGATACATTTTTTACTCCCTGAGCATATCCTGCGCACTGACGACCGTCAATTTAAGTCAATCATGAGAATGCTAAATATCAATCAAATGTCTGTATAATAGAGGTTAGGAGCCATGTATTTATCGGCGCCCGTTTATCGACATAAATAATATATCGATGTTTTAAGAGAATGTCAATCAAAATAAAATATTCCGGGTACCTATTACCGGCATACACTTGTTATGGGTATTCATAAATAACGGCCCCTCTATCGGGGCCGGTGAAATTGATGGGTTGCCTTGCCGCCTCTGAGGCAGAGCTGCTAGTAAACTTTTAGCAATACCTGTCTTTATCATGAAACAGCAGGTCGGGTAAAAGTCGCACAAATTGAGAGGCACTCTCTACATGACTATATTTAAAAAAAATCTTTGACAAGTAACAAAAATTCTCGTAATACCAAATAAAGCCTGGAAAATCAAGACCCAAACACCTTCTCAAAATATTAGGACAATTTATGAGCATATATATAAAATGAACACAAGGAATCCTCAAAATGAGTGTTTGTCTATAATGGAAATATGTTAGAAAATATATACCACAATGCAGCTATCACAATACAGCTGTCATGAGATGAGATTTTCACACATTTCTTAAGCAACACATGGTGTAACTTCATAAATTTAACCCAGTATTTTTTTCTTATTTCTTAAGTTACAGAATAGTTACTTTATAAAATGAAATAAATACAAGGAATATTCAACTGAACTGATTATCAAATAAAAGTTCCCCAAAATATAGCTTTTAAAGATATGGTAGCATTTGTCTTTTGATGCCACTCACTTATCACACTTAAGCAACCCAGTGCATTTTCTAAAAATATGACCAGTATTTTGCAAGGAATTTATAAATAGATAAGATATCTCAGAGAAATGACCAGAAATATTCTAGAATATTCTGTTTCAAGAAAGGGTTACATTTGTTTTCTTGTGTTAACTTATTTACAGTATGACTCTAAAGTATGAAGTTTTAAATTATAATTAAATTTAAAAATCAATTGATATTGACTGGAATGTGCCTACATTTCAAAGTTCCAGATTAGGGGGGATATACAGGTAAATATTTTTCTTATTACTCAAAGAAAACATAAACATGTAGTGTGAGTACTTATTAGTAGCAGCTTGGTAACATTTTCTAAACAGTACCTAAACATGTTTGCATGGAGAAATAAGAAGTCAACACTTACTGGTGGTATTCCCAAAATTGTGCACTTTCAAGTAATGTCTAAAATGTGTTCTCTTGTGTAATCTCAGTTTAGCTACAAATAAACTTTTTTGTAGATTAGGCTCACTAGTCTGAAGACACAATGCATCTAACATTTAAAATATAATAAACATAAAGAATCTTTAAACTGATGTAATATTAGATGTAAAATGATCATAGCTATGTACATTTAAGTGCTCTAGATGAGAAAGTTATCCAGATATTTTATAATTATTATTTCAACACAATACCATATTTTGATTGGTACTAATTAGAAGGTCCTTGACATGGCACTTGTAACTGCTTACAGAAACTATTCAGAATTGATTGGTTCTTAAGAAAAAGCAGTTTATTTCCTCAAATAGACACTTACACACACATTATGCAAACAAACCTAGGGTTTTCCCCGACGCAGGCTATTGCGTCTGAGACTCCTAAAAACGTGCAAGTAATATCGCTTGCGTCCATCAGGACTCACAAAAATTATTATAAGTGAAACAAAAAAAAAAAAACGGGCTAGTTTTTAACCTAAATTTCCAATGTTTTGTAAGTCGGAGTTCTTTTCAATTCCGCGTGTTTTCCACAATCTATTTATAGAACTATGGGTAAAATCAAAATCGACGTATGGTCGGTAAATTCCGTACTGCTAATGTTCTTTTATACCGGATTATCTAGGCAACTATAGAGTCCAACTAGCGCAAATCAGCGAGTTGTAATGCTAGTTACCGCCTTGAATAAGCGATCATTAAGTGGACCTGTGTGTTGAAAGAGGATCCAGTCATCTCATGATCTGATTTATTTTTAGCTCCACTTGCGCGAGTCAGCGAAAAACCCATTGTACACGTTTATCAAACAGTTCAGCGAAACAATTTTTCCAAAAGCTGCCAGCCAGGACAGGGACAAACTCAGCCAGGCCATGAACAGATTGTCCTCAATAACAATGAGAAACAATGGTAAGCTGAGAATAACCAGAATGATTGAAAGGGTAACAATGACCACAGATTATTGATTTTGTTTTAAGAAATATCACATACAATCCCATCCCCAAATGGTTTGACTGCCAAGTAACTGAGCAGCCATCCAGAATTGAATCGGGCTTGAAACTCCTGCTGAGAGTGTATTTGCATAGGTAAGTATGTTGCATAGGTCTGTCTAGTATGCAAAAGGGTTGTACTATGAACAAGAAACACTTGTTCAATATGAGTCATAGCAACCATTCCCAGCCTTTTTCCTTTCTATCTATCCCCCACGAAAAAAAAATCCTCTTAAGTAGACAGAAAAAAAACACTTAGGCTAGGGAGGGCTATGCCAATTGTTTTTAATATCACAATTTGCCCCCCTAAACCCCACGCCCCCTCCCCCCCACCCCCGCCGCCCCCCTCCTCCCCCCCCCCCCCCAATCCCTACCCTCTCCACCGAAGGCTGAGGTAAAGGCGGTTCTTATGAGATTAGAGGCAGTTTTAACGAATACCCACACACTAATTTAAAAAGAGAAAAGTATACCTCAGTTTTTTCTGATATCGATAGCTATCTATTTTCTAATACTGAGTCGGTCAAATGTGCCCATTACCTCAGAAAGAAACTAGTTTTAAGCAATGCAGATAAACTATCTTGCTGAAGGACACAACGCATGATGTCTAGCATTGGGCTCGAACCAGAAACCCCTTAATTACAAGTCAAGTATTTTACCACTGCACCAATGCGTTCAATGTGGTTTTTTAAGGTCTTCATTGCATAGCAATGTCAACATGATTAATAATATATGGCATCTTAGATAACATTTCGTGCAAAGCCTGCCAATACTATGATAAAACATTCATTTCTCAGTCATCCTATAGGACTTTCTGTCGTATATTTACGCTCCAAGAAGAGACAGTACAGCAACACTCAATCTCATAGCCGGACTTTCCAGTCCAAATGGCTTGACAACAACTGATGGTGATGGGATGGTGTGCACCATATGCAAGTCAGCTTCAGCGAAAAACACCTTTATCACTGTAGAGGGCTGCACGAATTGGCAGCACTCAACCCTCACACGGCATCAAGATTCAAATGAGCATTATCAGCGCATAAAAACAATAGTACTTCTTGCCCATATGCAAGCTGCGTCTAAGAAAGTTGTATCTAAAAAAGTAGAGCTACAATTAGATAAGTTAGAAAATTATAGGAAGCAACAAAGACTTGTTTATTGTATGTCTAAACATGAAATAGCTTCCTCAAATTTTGCTGATCTTATGCACGTTCAGATCCTGAATGGTGTCAGTTGTGGTTATTACACAAAGCCCAAAATTTGACTTTGAACAGTGGATTGAATCTGTATTGGAGGAAGCTATCCTTGGCCGAATCAGAACTGTCCCTTTTTGGGCATAATGCTTGATGAAATATGTGACATCTCTGTACATAAAAAAAGCTAGATATTTATGTAAAGTGTATTGAAAATGGAAAAGCTAATGTAGCATTCTTCGGAAACAATATGATAACAGATTGTACTGCAGCTGGCATTGAAAAAATCTCTTGTAGATTTTCTTGTTTCCAAAGACATATGTGCTGAAAATCTTGAGAAAGTCTTTGATCTTGGCACGGGTGGTGCAGCAGTTGTAATAGGGAGGCTGAATGGTCTTGGCGCAAAACTGAAAAGCAAAAATCAACAGCTTCTGCAGGTGCATTGTGTGGCTCATCGCCAGGGAAAAATATTGAGTACTGTCAGACATACCACAGCCGGATACACTCCCTGTACGACTACTACACCAATTCACAGCCAAGATATGATAGGCTGAGGGAGTTTTGAAAGCTTCTACATGGCAGAGCTGAACAAAAATGACCGAGCCATCATCAATCAGATGGTTAACTGTAGAAGCCTGTTTGAAGAAGGTCTTCTCAAGTTATGTTGCCATTGTTATGTTTTTGGATGGCGAGAAAGACCCCAAAGCAATAGGTCTATTCAACTTTATTGCCAAAAGTTTATTTGTGCTGTTCACTGCCCTTTTTATTGATGTATTGACAGTTGTTGGCATTCTTAGCCTTACTTTCCAGAAGGACTGTTGATCTTACTCATATCAGGCACAGTTAAGAAAGTACTACCAGCACTACACCCCACTCTCCCCCCCCCCGCCCCTCCACCCCCACCCACACACACACCAACGGGAATGAAAAACACATACTATGTTGAAATCTCTGATAATAGTCTACTCAGGCAGAGATTCTCAAATGAGGGATACATACCTATATACACTTACTGCTTACCTTGAAGACCCCCAAAATGACATGGACTTGTTAGAAAGTTTTGACATGCTTCTAAATCCAGGGAAGTATTCCAATGCAGCAAATGAAAGCAAAAGTATGATCAAATTTTAAGCTTGACACACGGGATGGGCATTACCATGAGATCGACATAACAGAGCTCAAGCTGTCTTTTTGCTGTTCAAGCACCTTGCAAAGTCATATACGAGATCCTTGTTATTTGCTCAGTTTGCTGCAAACTGATAACCGTGCTCAGTGATTAATATTCTGACTTTGTCATGTTAGCCAGGCTTCTTCTAGTTATTCCTGTGTCATCTGCACCTTGTGCGCGAGGCTTTTCAGTGCAACATGCACTGAAAACCAAAATCAGGGACACAATGCTGAGCGACTCAGCAGGCTTATGCTCATTAAGCTGATTGGACCACACATTGATCAGTTTGACTTTCCTATCGCAGTTAGACTGTTTGAAAATATAAAACAAAGAATGAAATGATGTTTCATTCAGTTTAACTTTTGAAAGTGCACTACCCTTCAGTCTAGTCAGTACCACTTTGATTCAGTCTAGCCAATCCAAAACTTTAAAGGAGAGTCTTTCGTGATAGTCTGAGGAAAACAATCGGGGCCACAGGCCAGGTAGAATAATGTAAATATTAAGTGAACAACACACCATTCATGCAACAAACAGCTTATTTTCTAATGATAATAATATGTAGGATTTTCCAACCTCCTAGACATTCTTGATCTGAACAACATTAGTCTGACTGACAAGTATATATTATTTAACCTTTGTTGTAGAAAACAAACTTTATCAGGTACTGCTTCTGACGTATAGGAAATTGAATGATAATATATACTTGTCCGACAATGAGCCTTGAAAGTTGTTCATTTCAAGATGTCATCTTGGTATGACTATGTCATATTTGTCCAAAACAATTATATGTTTAATAAATACTTTTGCTCTTGGCTTTCATTGAAACCCCTGTATCATCTCTGTAACCTAAAGTTTGAATACAATGAATGGAGCTTTATGTTATTTATATTGCAAAGGAACTTAATGCAAATTAATAAATGCGCAGCTTTAAGGTCATACATATTACAAACTATAACGATATATAGATGGGTTTTGGAACATGCTTAAGCAAAATTAGGTCAAACACAAAACTGGACTTGATATTGACTCATGGACCCTTACTTAGTTGACTGAGAGTCCCGAGGACTCCCATTGTCTTGGCCTAAGGGAAAAAACCTGAAACCTATACGAGAATATGTTCCACTATGAATCATGCAGCAACTGATCTCAGCCTACACTTTTTCCACAGACCTGTCTTTCCTCAGTCAGCATTCTGCGTAAATCTATATCGGGCCGTCATCGGCCCGTCAGGGTAGCTGACGGGCCGATGACGGCCCGATGTAGATTTACGTAGAATGCTAGCTGGGTCCATACAATTGAGATACAAATGATATTCAGTGCAAAGAAAAACCAAAGACTGGCAGAAATAACAAAACAAAACTGAATCAAGCTTCATTTTATAACAGAAACATCATGGCATTTCACCTTACAATATGTACCTTCATGTACCCCAATTACTACCATTCATATATCATGGAGTGGCAGTGGATAAACAGTGTGCAGACTTGTAATGATTTTAAAATTCAATGATAATTTTACTGTTTAAAGGGGACCTTAACCGTGACAGGCATCATAAGACTCAAGTATTTTGAGAAATGATACAGAATCTTGAGGTCATCTAATTTTTTTTACAAATTCAGGTACATTATTTCGGTTGCGAAGTAGGGTGGAACATACAGAGTAATGGGGACCATACATGTAACTCCAGGTAAGTGTGAGCAACCAAAAGAGTTTTCTGTTCTCCACAAAAATGGTATTCATTAGATTGGTCTGAGTGAGATAATTCTAATGAGTACTCAAATTATACATATAATGATTTTTTTTACTTAAAGGTCAAAAATATTTTATCTGGAATTACATGTATGAGGGATAGCATAGGGATTTGTTTAATTAAACGTCAAAAAGTTTTAATTTCGTTTTGCCTAAATGAACAGATTATAATCTAAGTTGTTTACCCTAAGATTGGGACACATAAGCTCTTTACCATACTTCTCCTAAAGTTTGTAAAAGTCCATTTTGCTACCTGTTCCAGGTCTAAAAATACTGTTGTGATCCTGAGAAATCTGGACTCAATAAATTGGTCTCAAATTATTCTGTCAAGATGCCCAAGATTGAATATTGAATTTAATGCTCGGGCGACAGATTGCCACTTCTAAAATGCTTGATGGGTGTATTTCACTCCGCTCAGAATGACAGAATGTGTTTATCCAGATGACCGACACCACTGACTTTATTAAACGGATTAGTCAGAAATCCTGAGTAGCAAACCAGGCTCAGGCTTATCTGCAAATAAACCTAACTCTTGTTTGCTAAAATGAGTGAACAAAGAAACGAATAAATTTTACTACTATATATATTTTTTTTCCTACATATTTCCAACATGTAGGAAAAGCAAATAACATACGGTAAAATATTGCTACATTTCAAGAACCCTTAATAATGTCAAAGTAACTGAAAATGTTTGTGAAATTCAAATAAGTACATTTTCAGAAATAATTAAATAATTTCACAATTTGATGAAACACTGCTGTCCACAAAATGAATTAAAAATCCACAGGAGATTTAAAGAAACGTTAAATATCTACTAAAACTAAAGATTTTTTGCCTATTTTTCTCTAAAAATAAATATTAAATTCCAATAATTTTGATGTGATTTAAGCCAAAATCAGCCAATACAGTTTTTAAAAAATTATTTATATAATAAGAAGTTAATTTTAGTCCAAAGCAGCACGGATTTTGAGGGTAAACCAAAATGTGACAAAACAGTCCAAAACCTGAGCTTTATATACACCGTACTACCTGCTAACCCCAGTAGGTTAATGAAATATTTAATTAGAGCTAACAGTTTTATGACCAACATTTGCATAAAACAGCTGTTACAAAAGTCACATTAAACATGCAAGTTCCAAATTAAAGTATCTCATAAAAAGCAGTTTAAAGGTCATTACACAATTAGAAAGCTGCATCAATGATTGCTTGAACAAACTTGGAAATGCACTCTTCCATATTAAGCAGAGAAAAGTCAACACAGACATTTTTCAATGGGCTCATTGGGCCTATTGTGGTATCTTAAAAAATAGAATTCCACCCATGTATACGCTACAGGGCGTAAGCAGCGTTGCAAACTTCATTACTGCTTAAGAAGAGGCTCAATAAAACCTAGACTCCCATTTTCTAATCTGTAATGTATTATTTGTTTTCCAGAGCAATCTTTTTGACGTTTATCGGCCTGTACATACAGACAGAAACACTTCATATCTGTTTATATTGGGAAAACAATTTTTATAATTTAAAGATTAGTAAACATTTTCATCAAATTATTGCATCATGTATTCTAATGGGGATTTTTATTCTTCGGTACGTCATGTACAAATGTATTTATAACTAGAGCTGGTGTTTGTAAAACACTATGCCCACAACTGCCTTATTCTAACACTGCTTGACTCCAACACTGCCTGCCCATGACGGTAACAACAGTACAAATATACGAGATTTCAATATTATTTTATTAAAAGGGAAATAACTCTAAAATGATAGATAATTTGGATAGGACAAAATATGGGTCGCCTATTTTTTCATGAGGAATCCATATGTGAAATTTCAAACTAGCATGCACAGTTCAAAACTTATGCTATGCATCAAAAAGTGTGCAATGTAAAAATGCCCAAAATGACAAAGGGCCGTAACTCAAGAAGTACTTTTCAGAATTTATTCAAAAGTTAATATGGTCATCTGCTCATCGCTACCTATCTATTCCTTAAATTTCAAGGCTCTAGCTTTAATAGATTTTTTTTAGATATTTTGCTAACAAGATTCCATCCATATTTCTTCGAAGGGCCATAACTCAGGAAAGGGACATAATCCTCATGGGAAAAAAATACGTATCAGCTATTTTTTCATGAGGAATCCATACATGAAATTTCAAAACTCTAGCATGCACAGTTCAAAACCTATGCTAAGCATCAAAAATGTGCAATGTAAAAATGCCCAAAATGACAAAAGACATAACTCAAGAACTATTTTTTTAGGGTTTATTGAAAAGTTAACTAGGTCATCTACTCATCAATACCAATTTATTCCTTAAATTTCAAGGCTCTGGCTTCAATAGTATTTGAGATATTTCGCTGACAAGACTTCATCCATATTTTATCAAAGGGCCGTAACTCAGGTAAGGGGCATAATCCTAATAAGAAAAAAAATATGTGTCAGTTATTTTTTCATGAGAAATCTAAATATGAAATTTCAAAACCCTAGCATGCACAGTTCAAAACTTATGCTATGCATCAAAAAGTGTGCAATGTAAAAATGCTCGAAATGACAAGGGGCCATAACTCAAGAAGTACTTTTCAGAATTTATTCGAAAATTAATCAGGTCATCTACACATCGCTACCAACCTATTCCTCAAATTTCAAGGCTCTAGCTTCAATAGTTGTTTAGATCAAATCTGGGAAAAGTTTGGCTAGTACCACTACTCTGTGGACTGGCTGATAGCATTTCTTGTGTCCAGATCCAACCAAGTAAGGTAGTAGATCTTGGACAAATGACTGTTTTTGAGGGTACAGCTTTAAATTGCACATTTGTAGTGCATCCAAATCCCTGTTCCAATTGATAACTCATTAAAGGTATTTCCGCCACAGTACAAAAAAGTAAGAGAAAAGTCCAGGGAGTGCCACAATCACAAACCGCAGCCCTTCCCAGACCCCAAGAGGAAGAGGAAACCGACAAATCCAATCAAGCACAAACCGAACAAACGTACGAAAAGCACTAAGATTAGCTCTCTCTTCCCCAAGCGAGGCAATCGCAATACTAAAAGGATTGAAAAACACAAGAACAAAATGACACACGGAAAGACATATAACAAATCGCCTCGTAGAATAAACTACAAAGCAACAAAGAGTAAGACTAACACCGGGACCACCGTCTTAGGACGGTCAGTAGAGCAAAAAAGGTAAGAGAAAAGTCCAGGGAGTGCCACAATCACAAACCGCAGCCCTTCCCAGACCCCAAGAGGAAAAGGAAACCGACAAACCTAAACAAGCACAAACCGAACAAACGTACGAAAAGCACTAAGATTAGCTCTCTCTTCCCCAAGCGAGGTAATCGCAATACTAAAAGGATTGAAAAACACAAGAAAAAATGACACACGTAAAGACATACAACAAATCGCCTCGTAGAATAAACCACAAAGCAACAAAGAGTAAGACTAACACCGGGATCACCGCCTTAGAGCGGTCGGTAGAGCAAAACACCGTGGGGGGGGTGGGGGCGGGAGAGCGGGGGGGTTAAAGCACTTTTACAGCTAGCTAACTTCACCCTGGGTCCCGATGCTACTCTTAATACAGAAATACATAAAAATTCGGTTCGCATAAAGGCTCCCAACTCAGTCAATGCATCAAAGCGAAAACATAAAAATCAAAATAATCACTATAATAAACAAAGACGAGTTCTCATGGCTAATTCTACTGTATGCCAGAGTAAATGAAAACCAATAGTTGAACCACGGCGGGCCAAGCCAAAGACATATCGTCAAGCCCCAACCCACTGGTTAAAGTTTTACGAAGAGGCCGTCACTGAGTCTGAGGCCCGAACCGCCGTCGTGCAATTGAAGAGTGAAGCATAGCCATCAACAATGATTGGGTTGACAACTACGCATGCAGTCTGCTGCATAATATCCAGGCTATAGGCAATTCTTTTATAACGGTTAATAAGTTTTCTGAATTGCTCTGAAAAGTTAGATGAACCTACAATTTTTCTAAATCTGTACACTAAGTCACCATAAAATTCGGGTTCCGATATACCTTGTTGCAGAAGCGTTTTCAGACTGACGCTATATTTTTCTAACAAGGCACTGTGTCTGCGATAAAATTTCGAAAACGCCTTACGAAGTTTAAAATAACGATAGCCCTGCCTAAGACGTTTGGCAGTACAGGCTTTATTACGGTAGTTAAAGTCATTAAGATTTGAAGAAGCTCTGGCGAATAACCATCGGCGGTGGGGTGGGGGGGGGGTGGGGGGCGGTTTAAAACACTTTTACAGCTAGGTAACTTCACCCTGGGTCCCGATGCTACTCTTAATGCAGAAACACATAAAAATTCGGTTCGCATAAAGGCTCCCAACTCAGTCAATGCATCAAAGCGAAAACATAAAAATCAAATTAATCACTATAATAAACAAAGACGAGTACTCATGGCTAATTCTACAAGTCATTGGCAAGTTTAGCCACAATTCCATCCTAAATACAGTCCCCGAGGACTCGACACATAAGCTCTTGAAAGGCAGTTTCAGATCCCGACATTCCCACTGCGCATCGCGTGTAGACTCTAATGCCGCGATAGGGTATGGCCACTCCACAATATTTCATAGCGGATTTTGAAAGGGGAATCTGATAGAAGGCACTAGTTGTCAGATGTAATTATGCACTACCAATGGGCAATACTACGCAACGTAGAATCAAAATCTGGCATTAAAAAGGCTGTGGTTTACTATAGCGACCTACATCAGTAAATGCAGTAACCAAACTAAATCCGCCGCTTGCTTTATTTTACATGAATGTTTCAACTATTCCGCTGTGATACCTAAGCATTCTGGACGAGCAAAGACTCACTGACTTTCTAGTTCATCAAACTTTTATTGTAACAACTAGTTTTTCACGGGCGTATTATGGGACTCTGTCCTTGCGCTGAAGCGGATGAACAGGAACCATGTTTATTTTTTGCCTCAAAAGGGACCCACAGAACCATTATAACCTTGGATGTTTTAGTCAAACACGTCATCGTAAGATTGGAATAACGTAAGAAACTTGGTTTTGTAAGGCTCGGGAAGTATTTTGTCTGAATCAATAGAAACAGTGTTAGAATTTAATTCTGTTGTCGAAGCGGGTGGCTTGGGTAACTATACATGTATGTCCTTGTCAGTGTTGTCACAGGTGAGATGAGGTGAGTCAAACTTGGAAAAAATGCTCATTTTGTCGAAGAGACAGGGGCTTGTCAGTGTTGTCTGGTATACAAACTTTGCTATTTACAGCGTCAATGATACTTATAGGGGGCAAGTTACATTGTCCGGCCTAGACTCAATCGCCAAGGTACAGTCTGTTTGTAAGTCATTTGGTAATTCAAGTCCTAAATAACTCCCAGTTCAAACAACAGAAGCTGCTTCAGAGTCCAGGACATAATCTTGAGCACAACGTACACAATTGTGTGTGTCTGATGAAGTACCATAATGATCAATGTTGGTAATATTAATCAAAATATGTTGTTTTGCTGGTCTAACACAAATGTCATTTGTTGACATAAAGGGAATATCTGCCAAAATATCAATATCTAAATCGTTCACAACTAAAGCATCTAATGATGATTCACTGTTGTCTCTGGATAACATGATACTAGTCTCATTCACTGTAGCCTGTAGAGCACTTTGGTTAGACTTTTTAATGACTACACCAATATGTTGACCTACAGAAGCTTTTATCATGCTGATTTCGGAACCAGTATCAAGGTAATATTGACTGAATATTGCTAAAAAAATTCCTTAAAATGAGGAGACTGTTTGGTGCTCACCTGATGAGTGGATAGCACATGTAGGTTATGTGTGTCACTGCATGTATTTATAACATGATTATCTTCAACCTCACCAATGTCACTATCACTGTAATAATCTGGAGTACCTGATATTGTTCTCACTTTAGTTATGTAAGATTTGTCATCTGGAGGCAAGAATTTGCACTTAATTAGGAAGTGGTATATTTTATTACGTCCAGCTTGTTTTTGTAAAATGGACATACAGAACGTATATCACTTGAATGAATAGTAGATTTTGGAGATTTGACACAGATTGATTGTTTGAACGCAGTTAGAATTATTTTCGCCTCTGCACCAGTAGACTGAAAACCATAGTTTAAACGTATTGACTGCCATATACACGAATTTGGTGCCGAATATTTCGCCGGACAGAAGTTGGTAATCTTACCTAACATGATATAACCGGATCATTTTTGGACAGCTGTTTGTCGTTGTGTTTCAGGAATATGCTCAGCATCATCAGTTAAGCCCCATAGAGGATTCGCACCTTTATTTTTTTTTTTTTTTTTTTTTTTTCGGCCAAGTGAGGCCATCAACTGAAAAGGGAGCACGGTTTTGGTCCAAAGATAAGGTTTATTGGAGGTTTTGTTTCCAGGCTTCGAATGAAGTCAACGTTTCTTGTTTCCTAGGGGACCATTGTTTGGGGGCCCTCATCTGGGAAGCCATTCTTCTTCGTCTTTGAGGATAATGGCACTCCTACATACTGAGGATTATCTGCCATGCAGTATAATGATATTTGCAATGAGTTTTTGATGCCAGAGAGAAAGGTTTATAAAAAGCCTTTTAACAAAAGAGATTAAAAGTATTTACAGGGCTGAACTCTTAGTTAAGGATTGGGATGAGTACTGGAATAGTGAGTGAGCTTTTAAAGCTCTCAACTGTATCGACAGTAACAATTGTTGTAGGTAAATGGTTCCATTGTATGATTGTCTGTGGGTAAAAGGATAATCTGTAAATGTCTTTGTCTGGATTTGTCTGAAGCAGTGAGGATTTGTGTGTCTTGTTCTGTTGTTCTGAGACCAACAGGGACAAGAAGATCTGAATGATAAATGGCTACTTGAAAATTGATAATCTTATAGACCATTATATAAGTCTTTTCCTTAATCTTCGAACCTGGAGCAGTGGCCAGTGTAGATCTTCAAGCATTTCTGTGACAGAGGTTGTGTTGTGGAAACGATTACAGCAAACCTTGCGGCACTGCGCTGTACTTTTTCTACTTGATTTATTTAGTTTGCTGTTGGAGGGTCCAAGATGCATGAACAATATTCAAACTTGGGTTTGACTAGGGCTTTATATGCATGGTCCTTGATCTTTTGTGAGTTCACCTTTAAATGTCTGCGTAGAAGTCCCTATATTTGGTTTGCTTTTGATATTATACTACTGATATGCTTACCCCACTTAAGATTGGATTGTAGAGTAACCCCTAGGTTACTCTATCAGATTTAATTGTTTAAAAGGAATAAATCACTAGAAACAGTGACCGACGGGTGTGAGCCTGAACACCGCTGCCTCCAAGCCAATCCTAAACAACAGCAACAATGAAAGTCTGGAATATTGGAACGTTTATTCTACACAGTACAATGCAGCCTTTTAGAATTTAGCCAAAAACAAAATAGGAGAGAGAAAATAGGATAGAGAAAACTCCGCTGATTATTAGTTTATTTGCAACTGTAAAATAGCAATTGTACTGTTGGTGAAATTCAGCCATCAAAAGAACAACCTACTACTGGCGAAGCACAAAAATTAAACCATCGCTATTAACATGTTTAAACGGGTGCAACCATGCAATTCAGTTGTTTGTAAAAATGAATACAATTCCATTGACGTAAACTAATTGTAGCGTTTGTGTTTAGGCTTGTTTCAAGACCTTGTTCTTCTGATTTTCAGTGCTTCAACGTAAGAAAACATACATTCTGACACATGCGCCCAACTAAGAATCAAATCTGCCTGCGCTTCCGCGTAGTCTGGTCAGAGTATTCTCTGTCTGCATGAAGAATCATCCTTGGCTATCCAAAAGCGCCCAGAAAAGATTCTGATCAGATTGCGCACATGTCCGACGGTACGATTTCATACGTTGCGACTCATATGTAGAATGTTTGTTTTTGGAGGACGTGCTTAATTCAGTGACAACGGTTACCGGTGCAAACCTAAGTGTGTTATCTTTTAGTGTTATGTTAAAATACTCTGTGTCTAACATTAGGTGAAAGCGCTGATATTTAAAAGACAATTTTCGATTAGTAAACCGGGTGATATTGTAATTATGAGTTTTCATTCGCAAACATTTACCTTTTAGCTCCGATTATGTGAGTGCAAAGAAAAAAACTGTTGATATTCCGTGTGTATGAAAGACTTGCACTACATTTAAGCGATGCTACAACAAAAACGGCTACCTTATATACTTAAGTATTCGGACAGGCAGGCCCGACAAACAGTTAAGAGCCAAATGAGACGCCACAGAACGTCTGATTAGGGTCTTTACTGTTTGCCACTCATCCAGCAGTTTGTAAACAAATGAACAGTTACTAAAATGGATGTGTTGGAATTTAGAACAAGTATGCAAGGAGTTATGGTGCCTCAAAATGCGGTATGTGGGCATTTGTGAACAACGAAGACTTATATTGGCTTGTGCATTTGTTGTTCAATGGACCATCTACAGACTGAAAAACAAATCCTTAAGGTTGTTTCTTTTCAGACGTTGAACCACACAAGACCGATTGCTGGTTCACCTGCGACCTGATTAACATTTTAACTTTTTCAACCCTACAGACCAAAACATACATCTTTGCAAACAATAAGATTATACACTATTTGCCCTTCGGTTTGGAGTTTTGAACAACACCTCCATCTGCAACAATGGATATTTCCAAAATCAAAGAGAGAAAAGGATGACTCAGGGGTGAAGAATTAAATGAAGGCGTATAGTATAGTCCTCTCCAAGATAAATATTCATTTCTGTTAAAACATGTAGACGTACATACTGATATTTATCCCGGACGATAATGGTATGTTATCAGCTAAATATTTGAAAATATGTTTGCAATACTATTGCAGGTACTCTTAATAGTGTGTGGGGGGTGGGGGGAGGGGGTACGTTTGTGTGTATGTGCGTGCGTGCGTGCGTGCGTGCGCGCGCGCGCGCACTCTTAATGACCATTCTTTTTATAATCTATTTACAGTGAGAATAATATAAATCAAAGAGTGTGATACAATATGGTCAAATGAAATTAATTTCTAATCATTTTAAGGAAACATATTGTTTATTTTTGAATAATGAATGACTAATGAAACCATAATGTATGATTCCTCAGTCATATGAAAGTGTCGTCGAGATATTACAAATGTATAAGATACCCAGGAAATGCCTCAGTAAAGACGAACAGCTTTCCCTAGGAAAGCTCAGGAAATGCCTCGACCAAGATGCACATCTTTCTGTAGGAAAACTCAGGAAATGCCTCAATCAAGACGCACAGTTTCCCTAAGAAAACTCGGGAAATGCCTCAATCAAGACGCACAGTTTCCCTAAGAAAACTCGGGAAATGCCTCAATCAAGACACACAGCTTTCCCTAGGAAAGCTCAGGAAATGCCTCATTCAAGACCCACAGCTTTCCCTAGGAAAACTCAGGAAATGCCTCATTCAAGACGCACAGCTTTCCCTAAGAAAACTCGGGAAATGCCTCAATCAAGACACACAACTTTCCCTAGGAAAGCTCAGGAAATGCCTCATTCAAGACACACAGCTTTCCCTAAGAAAACTCAGGAAATGCCTCAATCAAGACCCACAGCTTTCCCTAGGAAAGCTCAGGAAATGCCTCATTCAAGACGCACAGCTTTCCTAAGAAAGTTGTGCGTCTTGATTGGGGCATTTCCTGGGCAGCCACGGAAGGAGAGACAAAACAAACGACACATATGAAAAACCACCCGCGCACGAACAAAGAAGAACTTGAACAGAGGAACCGCTTTAGAATGATCAGTAGAAAACAAATACTTTGGAAAGGGGGCTTAACCAGTTTTACTCGAGCGAAATCTCGTCCCTCAATTCTGATGCAGCTCCTTATAAA
The DNA here is from genome assembly GCA_964016985.1 of Anodontia alba. Taxonomy (NCBI): domain Eukaryota; kingdom Metazoa; phylum Mollusca; class Bivalvia; order Lucinida; family Lucinidae; genus Anodontia; species Anodontia alba. The sequence goes on from OZ024822.1 coordinate 69,012,141, forward strand.
CATGTAGTCGGTCCGCATAAAGTCGGCCCTTTACGTCATCAGTGAAACATCACAATCACAAACACCGTGACGAACGATCTCGGTTAGCGGCTCTTGAACAGAGACGAAAGGAGGTCCATCTGAACCGATTTTATTAAACTGTCTATGGCATAGTAGTTAGCTCTTACGTTGACTCAATCAGTAAGATCGCTTATTCATATTTAGCAAAAAATACACTGTTACCGTCCTTCTTTTAAATTCCCACCTTACCGATAATGTATCACTTTTCTTTTTCCTATTGCACATTCTAGCCTTAACTATCTCCTTGCTCCTTTTTTCTTGCAGTCGCGCAGTCAGACTCTACGTAATACTCGAGAAATGGTAAATAGCTAGCCAGAGAGAGAGACACACACAGACAGAGAGAAAGAGAGACAGACAGACAGACAGACAGAGAGAGAGACAGACAGACAGACAGACAGGTAGGCAGACACACAGAGAGAGAGATTTTCTGTTATACACTTACTTGTCTCTGCTATATTATTTTCTTTTTATATTCTTTGTGCCTTCTGATATTATTGTCTTCTCAAATACCAATATATTCTTTTCAGTCCGATTGCGTGACATATAAACCTACACACCAATAGGATTTTATCAAGACATAAATAAAATATGTACAATGAAAATGTAATTTGACGCATCATGCAATAGTCGTGTATTTAACGTATAGCTAGTAAGACTGCACGTATTGTTTTGCATACTGTGAGCTAAGTCAGGTTAACCCATTAATACTTGGCATTCAAATACAAGGACACTTGCAAACAGTGAAGACCCAGATCAGACGCCGCGTTCTGCGTCGTCTGATCAGGGTATTCACTGTTTCCCATGAAATTTACAATTTTCAGTCATTTTATTTCAGTCCCTTGACCTTGTTGGTCGTTTGGGCACCACTGATAGCTTTGAGAGTACAGTCACAATCCCATTAAAGTCAATTTCTTTTTAACATCTCTTTTAATATATAACGACCCTTCCAACATTCATGATGAAAGTATCTAGATATTCGGATCAGCATAAATGGGTGAATTGATTATTAATATGAGCTGAGTCACGCAAAACAAGAACGATACTGTGTATGCAACCAGCAAAGACTCCGAGCAGCGTACGCGTCTGTGTTGTTTGCTCAGGGCTTAAACTGGTTTTCCTTCATCGAGACATCGTCCTTAATTCTGATGCAGCTCAAAATTACAATGAGCCCGCGCACGACAAAATCTACAATAAGACTTGTGCGACCAGCGAAGGCAGATCAGACTGCGCGGATGCGCAGTCTGATCAGAGTCTTCGCTGATCGCATGTGCCTTCTACAGCCTCCAGGCTATCCAAAGAGGGATAAACGTGAACACTTGCATGCTAGGAGGATGTACAGGTTGAACTGAGTCTTTGCTATAGGTCATGTTGCGCTGGCTCAAATATGTGTTCGGTCTGCTTGGGATCCTCTATCTCATCAGTGAAATACAAATACAGTCGAACTTCGATGGCTCGAACCCATTTGGGACCATGAAAATTTGTTCGAGACAGCGGTAGTCCGAGCCAAGGAGGGACGGAGTGTTACTATTAGTGCCATAACATGAGGCATGATGGAGATAATTGTGGGATATCTTTTCGGTGTTCTATATTATAAACGTATGTTCTGTGTACTCATTAGAATCGCCTCATCGAGGCGATTCTAATGATTGCACACAACATACATTTGCAAGATAAAAGAAGAAAATCTCCCTAAATTATCCGTATATTGTATTTGGAGGAAATCCCTGCGGACTCAAGAACGTGTTCTACTCATCCATGGTAAACGAGCCATCGGGGTTCGAGCCATCGAAGTTCTACTGTAATCACAAACAGCTGTAATAAAACAAAGTAGATTACTCAATGACTATCTGTGGCCAGAGCAAAGGAAAATCGCAAGTCCCAGCAAACACACAACGTGGTTACAACGTCGTTACAACGTCGCTGCAACGTCACGACATTGTTGCGACGTTGTGTGTTTGCTGGGAGCTGGACCATGATAAGCCCGACTAGCTGTAGTTATGCGTCAACCTTTTTACACGGATTGAGGAATGAGTAATTTTAGTATGAGGCTTGACTCACCATCATGCAGATAGAGGGAAGCAAAGTTACCAATCATACATTGTAATTGCTTCGCCGCATAACATTAATGTTGTAACCTTTCTTTTTCTTTTTTTTTTTTTTTTTTTTTTTTTGTAACACTTTTATAATTCTAAGGTATTACTAACAGCTCTTCCGAATTTATAGACTAAATCGTCATTATAATCTGGTTCTGATAGACCTTCCTGCAGAAGATTTTTTAAGCCAACGTATATTTGGAAATTAACTCAGAATGACGGCGATAAAACTGAGAAAATGTTTTACACAGTCAAGAATACCGATATCGCTGTTTAAGGAGTTAAGCTGTTACATGTACAAGTTGATTTCGATTATTAAAGTCACTGATTAAACTTGATACTCTAGCCAGGAACCATCGTCTTTATATATAGCTTAGAGGTATTGCCTCCTTCATACAGTTGGCCGTTCCGAATTGATAAAGGAATTTTAATTCTTTGAGGATCATATTATTAATATTGTCTAATCCAGACAATTTCAGAGTTAACAACACAGATTCTTTTCTCTCTTCTGTTGTTATAGAAATAGATTAATGGACCAGTATGTTTGGGAAAAGATGCACTTGGAAGGGATGCAGTGTCATCGCCTTTTAGTGTTTGTTGAACTTGGCAAGTTGGCCTTTACAACACTGTCGGACTTGAAAGTATCATCATGTAAATAGGAGAAATGGCTTTAATTTATGAGCCGACACGTCAGAAAACGTACCTTCGGACATGTGCGCCCAGCGAAGATTCAGATCAGCCTACGCATTCGAACAGTCTGATTAGAATCTTTACTGGGCGCATTTTGGATAGCCAAGGATGCAAAGTTTCTTCATGTGGACAACGAAGACTCTTATAAGATTTCGCGAATGCGCACATGGCAGAAGGTACGTTTTCTCACTCTGCGGCTCGTATGGAGTTTCCAATCACCATTAGAGGATAATGGTCGCTTTTGTTTCTTCAGCGAGTCAAAAGCTGCTAGTCCTTTTTCGACTGACATAAAAATGCCGTTACTGCATTCCTTTCATATCGGACTCAAAACATTCACCAATTCTATTTGGGTGTAGCTTTGTATTATTTTTCTTTTTTCTGTTCAAAAAACATAGATTGTGGGTACGCGTTAGAACCGCCTCGCCGAGGCGGTTCTAACGCGTACCCAAAATCTATGTTGGAGCAGAAATGTGGAGAATATCTTCTGTTTAATCCTGTAATCGTATAGTAAAAGTTTTATTAGGGACATAATATTTCGCCTTTGTTTACAGTTTATCAGGGTCTACTATTTCTGTCATTGTATGTCTTAACATGTATGTCCTGGTGAAATATTTATTTTGGATAGCCGTTTTGCCAGTTTTTTGGGAAAGAAACTTTGAGAAAGAAACTGTCCTTTTGGCTTTCTGTTTGTAGTGTTTTGATTGTGGTGCCGTTACTTTAAGTGCGTCCTTCTTTCCCTTTGATGTCTTGGACGGAAGGTGTTATATAATTGTATCGATTCCTGATCATTGCCTTCCTTTCTGTCGACATTGTTTGCTACATATTCAGCAAACAATATTTTAACACATCAACATGTGTTCAAATTTTAGGACAGGTATAGTAAATAATTAACCCATTTATGCCTAGCATCCCATAAAATGGACATTGGCAAACAGTGCAGACAGATCAGACGCCGCAGAACGCGGCGTCTGATCAGGGTCTACATTGTTTGCACTAAATATAGAAATTTCTAGAAAACATGCTACCAATAAAAAAAAAAGCCAGATACCCCTTCGATTGAAAATTGTCCAGTCCAACGAGTTGAGATAGAAGAGTCCACTCGGCGTTAATGGGTTAAGGTAAATACAGTAGAATGCCAGAACTTTGCGTGCTTATGACGTTTGAGACTGTATCTCTTTTTATCTGTACTTGTGTTATTAATTTCATCTCTATAAAGACAAAACGGTCATTTTATCAGTCTGCTTCGTGTGACACATAAAACAGATACGAGGGACAGAAATAGAACTTCAGTCTTGCTACACGAAAACCTAAATTACTCCAGTTGAGAACGGCGACTCTTGGCATGGAGCATTCGATTCGTAGAGCAAGTTGATTTTTCTTTGTGCGTCCCCATGCACTATTAGGATTTTGCAAAGCGTCTCTCCATACCTCACTATAATGAAGTGTATATTACGAAAACATGCCTATACAAATATACGGAAAAGTTTACCACCTAAAAACATAAAAAATTTCAGATAAAAAATTCTGATATTCTCCATATTTCTGCTCCAACATAGATTTTGGGTACGCGTTAGAACCGCCTCGGTGAGGCGGTTCTAACGCGTACCCACAATCTATGTTTTTGAACAGAAAAAAAGAAAAATAATGTATACCCCTATACACCCCAGTTTTACTATATAACAGTGGGGTTTAAGTGGGTCAAAGTTATATAGGCATGTTTTCTTGATGATATTTTCCGGCCCTTTCTGATCAGAGAACATTTTTCCGGATTTGTTTTTCTTATATTTATATATGGTCATTGATGTGGCCTAATTTGCCGAAGCTAGCCTAGTAAGGCACAGAAAACATAGGCACTTAAACTTTATTTTTGTTGTTGTTTTAGGTGTGTGTTCTTATCATACTGGTGTGTGTTTTCATTGCTGATAATGAACATTCCTTTTAAAATCCATTTGTAGTAACTACAGACGGTGCCCGTGCCATGTTGCAGCCGTAAAACGTCTCCCTGTACTTCACTATAGTGTAGTTAAATGCTGAGTACTTTGTGATCATTGGGTCCGTTATTTGTTGTTGTTGTTGTTGTTTGTGCGAGCGTGTGCTCATTGCTTACAAGGGTCATTCCTTTTAGAATATATTTCTCTTCACTACAGCTGGTTTCAGTGTCATGTGGCGTCCGTAAAACGTCTATCCATACTTCACTATAGTGTAGTTTATATTTCTGGCCCTTTTTGACCATTTAGCCTATTCTCGGAGTTTTTAAAAATTATATGAAGGTTACTGATGAGGCCTGATTGGCCAAAACTAGCCTGGTCTGGCCCAGAAAACTTAGACACTTTTGCTTTAGTGTGTGTGTGTGTGGGTGGGTGGGTGGGTGGGTGTATGTGTGTTCTTTGCTTATACGGGATATTCCTTTTAGAATTTAAGTACCTTGACTAGAATGCGCGGATGTGACGACAGCTGTAGCCTTTGTTGTTCACATAGGGTATAATGGAGATTTGTGTCGCCGAAGCCAGCCTAGCAAGGCACATTTGAGGGAACGGTAGATTCTCTGCCATGTTTTACCAGGGAAATAACTTTCACAGGGAACTATTTAATGTTTATATGATTTCAGGACACAACCCTTATCGCAAACTTGAAATATTTCACTCCAAGGAAGACCCATTTGCAATTTGAATTTAGTCCGTCCAGTTTGTCGAAGCAAAAGTAAGAAATAAGGATTTGAGAACATTTTTTTGAAATACTTAGGGAGGTAAGTGCTACAGTTGAGTATCAGATCAACATTCATTTATGTTGTACAAGCGGAGATCTGGACTAACCTCAAGAGCAAACAGCTTCAGCAACAGAGTGATAAACGCTTTGAATCGTTTATCTGACTAAATGGTTAGTGACTCTGTTGACGCATTTAAGAGCCGTCTATCAAACACTGACTGGCACCCTAGTAAGTTTGAAGCAGCCTGTTACCAAGCAGGCCCAGCTATTAGAATTGTCAATTATCGAGCTATCGAAACGCGCCTTAAGAAGCTTAATGCTTACTCTATTGGGCAGGTATATATATATATTTGTGTGTGTGTGTGTGTGTGTGTGTGTGTGTGTGTGTGTGTGTGTGTGTGTGTGTGTGTGTAGAGAGAGAGAGAGAGAGAGAGAGAGAGATGACATACATGAAAAATGTAAATATATAGTCAAAATATCAAATATAATCATACAAAATCAGGGCTTATAGCTGTTTCGTTAAAAATATTGGATAACTGTCACAATGGATACGCATTACATAGCATTCACTGATATAATGTAGGCAATGACGGGTTCACTCTGGTGAGAGTACCATGGTCTCTTGTGCTCTTATAAATCCATATTTAATTAACCAGCATATGCGAGCATAACAATAATTTTATCAATCATTTACGACATTTAAACTAGGGTGAAGATTTGGTACCAGCCCAGTAAGCATTCTTTATAAATCTATAGCGGGCCGTTAGGGTAGCTGACGGGCCAATAACGGCCCGCTATAGATTTATAAAGAATGCTAGCTGTGAGAAAAATCGATTTATCCCCTTCCCGCCACCCCTTCACCCTCACCGCCCCCTTCCCGCCCCTCGCAAAATTGTTATTAATACTGGCCTGTCTTAGTTGGTGGTTCTGGTGTTGTTGTTTGTTTTTTGTTTTTTGTTTTTTTTTGTGGCTGTTTCATGTTTTGTTCAGTTCGTTGTCTTGTGAATGGATCCTGTCTAGCATTTTGGTAACCTTATTGGGAAATATAGAGCTGGCTGCTTTGGTTTTCTTGGGTGTGTGTCAGGCTTATGTGCTGTTTGTTATATATATACAGTAAAATCTCAATGGCTCGAACATCTTTGGGACCATGGACATTTATTCCAGACATGGGTAGTTCGAGCCACTGAGGGTTAATCATGGAACCATGTCAGGAAGCAACTGATATAATTTAGGGAAGTCTTTTTCATCTATACAATAATGTGTCTACTGTGTGTACACATTAGAATCGCCTCGCTGAGGTGAATCTAATGAGTACACACAACAAACAATTTTATGATAAAAGTAAGAAAATTTCCCGAAATTATTTCGTAGGGACTCAGAAACGAATTCGAATCATCCAAGGTAAACGAGCCATTGGTGTTCGAGTAATAGAGGTTTTACTGTAGTTTGTTTGCTCTGTCTCTTGATGTCATTGGTAGACTGGCCGAATCGCGATCATACCAAGATTGACCTAGCCATCACAAAAACATGCCTATATAATTTTGAACCCCTTAAACCTCACATTTATATAGTAAAACTGGTGTTTACAGGGGTATGCATTATTTTTCTTATTTTTGCTCGAAAACATAGATTGTGAGTACACGTTACAACGCCTCGCCGAGGCGGTTCTAACGAGTACCCACAATATATGTTTTGAGCAGAAATATGAAAAATATCAGAGTTTTTTATCTGAAATTTTTCAGTTTTTGAAGGTGAACTGTTCTTTATACTTGAATAGGAGTGTTTTCGTAATGCCTTCACTGTTCTCATATGGCACAATGGTCCTTTGTTTGCGTTTGGAGTTACATGAGCCGAAATATCAGAAAACGTACCCTCTGACGTGCGCCCAACGAAGACTCAAATCAGCCTGCGCATCCGCGCAGTTTGATCTGAGTCTTCGTTGTCCACAGGAAGAAACGTTGTATTATCCTTGGCCATCCAAATGCGCCCAGTAAAGATTCTGATCAGACTGCGCGAAGGCGCAGGCTGATCTGAATCTTGATTGGTCGCACATTTCCAAATGTACATTTTCTTACGTTGCACTCATATGCTTTGAAGGTTAGACTTCGTGACTTTATGAGCCAGCGCGCTGATCTGAACAGGCGGCAAACAATAAGTTCTAATTATTGACTACATTTCCCAGTTGGGGATTTAGGCGAATGCATACAGTTTCAGGGGAGGCAACTGTCAAAATCATTTCGCCTCCTTCCTGAAAAGGAGTCAAACCTACAATGTAATCTCTTTCTCCCTGAGGGAGATTTTTGTTTTCCTTTCAGAGTAGACCCCATTTCAGAATAGGCTTGTGTCTTTGAAAGCAAACTGTAGAAATATGAGTGAAGATACGCAGGACATGCCGCAATCATGGAGCCAAGCCTACGCGAGGCACCAACAGAAGGAGAGCTGAGAAACAAACAATGCCAAAACAAACGCCACGTATGAAACTACCGACGCATGCTCGTACATAGAAGAACCTCCTTTTAGAAAAAAAAAACAATAGCGGAAAATATACCTGGTGTATCTCGTTCCGTTAACTCTGTCAATGCCACAGGCGATAATAAGTGGTTTTTGCAAACAGCATAGATCCAGATGAGACGGCTCAATGAGCCGTCTCATCTGGAGTTACGCTGTTTGACATTCAGTCCATCAACTTAACATAAAATCGTCTTTCCAAGCGATGGTTTGTTAAAATAAAAAAGCAAACGACAAATGTCGTCTGAAATTTGGCACCGAAAGAGTTAAATCGGCTGATGGTTCGAGTTTTACAGTATGATGCTATTACTTTCCAAATCACCGATTCCTGGTTCTGTACTTTTGTATTCTCCGAGATTTCATCCTGAATTCTTGTCTCAAGAGAGAATATGATTAATTACAGCAAGTCTGGTGCGTTAAATCTGCAATCAAAATCAACTTGCAGGACCGGAATACAAACGAATGGCAACACAATTGCAAACTGATCAATCCGCTGGAGTATGGATTTTTCATTTGGTCCTTATCGAGCAGAAAAGCGTCTCCAAGTATATGTGAATATCATAGTTCAAGACCAACCTGCGCATTGGTATGGTTTGTTTCTGTCTTTCGTTATACAGATTTAACAAGGTTTGTTGGTTGTGTGTACGAAATGCACAAACTCTGATCAACCTGTGCAGTGCGCGCAGGCTGATCTGTGTCATCGCGTTTCGCATATACTAGAATATCCCTTTTTTTGGTATTGTCAATATATTTTAGATTCCATGCAAATTCTTCGGTAATTCCATCATCGTTTATACAAGGGAGTCAGCCAAACTGCCTTAGGATCGAAGTGAACAGCAGGAATCCAGATTAGTCTGCGCACGTACAATGTCTAGTCAATTTTTTATTTGCTGTCCTTAAATAAAACTTACAAAGTCCAAATATTATAGAGCAGAAGAGCGAAGGTTGTGGTCAGTTTGTGCACACACTAGCCTAGGTTCTTACTGGCCGGTGGTCCCGAGGTACCTTTTTGCTGATTCTTGGTGCAGACAAGTTCGCTCGTCTTTTAACGTGAACTAAATGACTGGAGATTTAATTACTGTCTGAATGAAATGATAGGTCGTGTGTCATCAACAGTGTAAGCCGAAGGTCAATAACTTGGCTCAGCAAAAGGCATTTTGATTTTGCAATTGCTGTCGGTATGTGTACCATGTAAAGTACTCGTGTATCTTGTCATACACAATATCATTTCATTTTCCCAGTACATTCTGGTTGGTATATTAACAAACGACAGTTTAGTTTCTCAGATATTTGTTACAAAGTCCAGAGTTCAATACTGCATTTGAAATGTCTCCGACATGTCTAGAAAATAGGTACCGTACTAAACAATGGCAGCTGTGCAGCAAACATTTAAGCTGACATGCTTTTTAAAAACAAACGGGAATTACGATAAAACAATCCTCCCGTCAATATTCCTTCGTTCGTCGGTCATGTCTGACCATAACCATTACAATCGCTTGCGGTGTCTGTTCTTTTGCGTGCCCGTAGATGTCTGGTAAGTCCAAGCTGTGCTCGGAAGAGTCATACTCGTAAGATGATAGCTGTTGATAGACGTCTCCCAGTACTCCACCATGGCTAAGTTTATTTGTTCGGGTCCTTTGTGAGGATTGAGTCCGTTTCGGGTATTTTGAAACTTTATACAGTAAAACCTCAATAGCTCGAACCCGGATGGCTCGTTTACCATGGCTGATTCGAACCTGTTTTTGAGTCCCTACGAAATTCTTCCGATAGCTCCACAAATCAAATATTTTTGTTATTTTATCATGAAATTGTATGTTGTGTGTACTCATTAGTATCGCCTCATTAAGGCGATTCTAATGAGTACACTCAACATACCATTTTGGTAATGAAGATCGAAAAGATTTTTTCTAAATTATCACCATTTGCTTCCTGACCTGCGCCATGATTAACCCTCAGTGGCTCGAACTACCCATGTCTCGAACAAATTTCCATGGTCCCTACGATGTTCGAGCCATTGAAGTTCGAATGTATGAGGGTCACTCTGAAACCTAAATGGTTGAGGCTGGCTTGACGCATTAGTTATTTTCACTCTCAGAGGCAATTTTGTTTCGAGTCAATAAAACCGAATATGCTGTATACGTTTATTTGTTGTGTTTCCTGCTTCCAAGTGATCCCTTATTTCTTAAATCGGGATTTACAACAATTTTATCGGAATAAAAATGCTTGAGAACAATAGCCGCCCCCTATAGCAGCCATTTTTTCTTTGAATCCTCGACTGTCCCCTCCCTTCAATATTCATTATTATGGGTTCGCATGGAAATAGAGACCAAATCAAACGCAGACAAAAAGCAGAGATAGTTTGTTGAGAAGCAGTTATGTCTAAGAAAGGTGCACATTTTAATGACTGAAGACGGTCGCATTGCCAAAACTTTACAAAAGTAACACACATCAGAACATAAACAATGTAACCTCACTTCAACAGTCACCCTAGGTACACTACTATAGAATATTTTATATCTGAAGAAACATTTGTTGCAAGCACTCATCTGAAGCGCCTTTTATGAAGCTCTTTTCATCTTAAACGAGTCCTCTGGCAGTTGAAAATTCAAATGTGCTCTAGTGGCTGAAGAAAACTTCTTGATAGAAAAAAATGCCAACAAAAAAATGGCAACCAGGAAGTTCATTGTGTATCAGAGTGATGTGGAAGTATTTGACATTTGGCAAACACATAAAATAGTTTCATAATTTAAGGACACTCCATGATCCCCAACATGAGATAACGTACGTTCTGACATGTGCGCCCAACGAAGACTATGATCATCCTGTGCTTCCGCGCAGTCTGATCAGAGTCTTCGTTGTCCGCTCAATTGAAAATGAGCCAGCGCATGACAAAACCAACAAAACGGCATGTGCGCACAGCGAAGACTCAGATCAGCCTCGGTATCCGACCATTCTGATCAGTCTTTGCTGTGCGATCAATGGGTAGCTAAGGACCCAAGCTTTCTTTATGCGGACAGCGAAGACACTGATCAGCCTGGGCGGATGCCCAGGCTGATCTGGGTCTTCGCTGCGCGCACATGCCATTTTGTTGGTTTTGTCGTGCGCTGGCTCAAATTTTGATCATACTGCGCAAATGCGAAGGTCTGTCTAAAACTTCACTGGGCGCACATGTCTTAATGTACGTTTTCTGACGTTATGATTCATACACGCGAGTTATTGCTAACCATCAAAGTAAAACGGAAGCCTGTGTTTCCAAAAGCATGATTCATTCGTCTGTGAACCAAAGAGGTCAACAAAATTCCCAGCTTAATTTAAAAGTATAGAAAATTTGTCTCGGAATCTGTATAACAATTGACAATCTTATCAAGAATTTCGGAAGTTTTGTTCAAAATCAATAGTTCTAATGTAAATCTCGATATTGTTATTAATAATTTGACTCGGGGCACAGATTTCCTACAAGACTACAAGTGCGGCCAGAGAAGACTCAGATTAGCCTGCGCTTCCGTGCAGTCCGATCAGAGTCTTCACAGAGGGTAGTCAATAATACTAAACATCTTCAGGCGGACAAAGAAAACTCTGGTCAGCATGCGCGAATGCGGATCTGTGTCTTTGTTGGGCGTACATTCAATCTTGTAGAAGAAGCTGTGGCCCGGCTCAATTCTTGATGGCGTAATTGTGTACATGTAAATTAAGTATGGGAAAAGCATAAGTCGTTCGACAGCATTTCTTAGAAACTTTTCTGGGTCAATTCCTTTGTTTTATAAATTCTGGATCGTCTGAGTATGAATTGTAAATAACTGAAGACGAAACCACTGGTCCAAAAATGTGACTGCAAAGACAGACAAAAACATCTTTGCTATTCGAGCATGGAAAATGTAAACAGGATGATCTGGGCCCAGTTGTTCAAAACTAACAATGTCGTTAGTTAACGTATCGTTAAATCTTTGATGCATTTGCAAAAGCTACTCACATTTTCAGCAAAACTACATGTGAATTAGATATTGTACTTGCTAGAACAGTTAACATTTTGACCACTAACAAGCTCGTTAACCTAACGATGCTTTGAACAAATGGGCCCTGGTTGCTTCACATGTTACTGGTGAGTGCTGCTGCATTTAAGATTGATGTCAAATTAATTCCAATGCTTTGCGTTGTCCCACTGTCGAAATTTTCAGTATCCAAATCCACCAGAAATATTTCCTTCCTGAATACATGTAAGCTCTAAGACAACTTTTTTTTCGCTCAACGTGGTTCACGCAACGACTAGAAACACATTTCCCTTGGCATATGAGAACCATGCAGATACCGGCTAATCTTAGTATTTCAAAATTTACCTTCAGCATTATGAGCAGCCTATGTTCCACAATTAGGGTTTTTTTTCTGATCTGGGTATCTGCATATTTATTAGTTCTGTATGGATTAAATACCCAATTTGTGGGTGGGTTAGTTTGCCCAAATGACGGTGAGAGGTTATAGACGGTATGGTGTTAACCCTTTAAACCATTTGGATACATCCATTGCTGCCAAAAGGGTGACAGTTGTAATTCAAGAACAACATCGCAAACAAATGCCTTGCTCTACAGGGCTGGAAGATGGGAGGAATCGTTAGATTGATTGCAGAAATCTACTTTAAATTTTGATAAATCTGTCTAAAGCTGTTTGCGAATGGGTAGAATTGTCTACCAAATATCTGTTCTGTAAAACGAGTGGATTCTAGAGACTTAATGTGTGTTGCTGTTTTTGTTGATGGTGGTGTTGGTGATGGTGGTATTGTATGATCCCGTGTCTGTCACATTCAGTCACCAGGAAATCAAACTATTCAGATAATACTATTCAGTGTATATTTCATTTGTACAGTCAACCCTTTTTATACCGACACTCGATACAATGACTGGCACGACACCTTCGCTCAAGAGATGACAGTTAATCAGAAATTTTGCAAGAATCTGTATTTAATACTTCCTGAGGCTATTCTAACAAATATCGAAAAACATATGTTCTAGAAGGAAATCAAAATAAAACAAGGCATTTCTTGCATATCATTCTGCTTATTAAGGATTCTTTACAACAGCAAATTCATTTTAATGACACAGCTTTGGAAACAAATGCTGCTGTTGTAGCGAGGGTTCACTGTATGTTTAGAAGGGACGTGGTTGGTAAAAAGAAGCGGCTGGTGCCCCTTTTGAATTTTGTCTTCGTTGTTGTTTTACGGGGACAAGATGTACTTGTTAGATTTCAATCATTTTTGGATCGACTGTTTACAATCGAGGCAAAGTACACCAAACTTTTCTTACGGTTATTGTCTACGTGATTATTATTAACCAAGGAAATCACATTTTTCGTTTGTATGAAACCCAGGTAACTGTTAATTATAGCCGCACTATTCTTGTCGCTGTGACGTCAGAGTGCAGTGGAAAGAGGGTTATCTGTAAAACCTGGATTGAGACACTGGCAAACAGTGCAGACCCAGATCAAACGCCGCAAATCGCGGCGTCTGATCAGGGTCTGCACTGTTCGCATAAATTACAGGTACTTAAGTGTTAACTGAAGCAGTCTTAACACTACGAAAACATGCCTATTCAAATATATTGAAAATTTTGCCACCAAAAGATGAAAATTTTCAGATAAAAATTGTTGATATTTTTCATATTTCTGCTCAAAACATAGATTGTGGCTACTCGTTAGAACCGCCTCGCCGAGGCGGTTCTAACGAGTACCCACAATCTATGTTTTGAGCAGAAATAAGAAAAATAATGCATACCCCTGTAAACTCCAGTTTTACTATATAAAAGTGGGGTTTAAGGGGGTCAAAATTATATAGGCATGTTTTCGTGATGAGTCCCCGTTCAGGACCATTTTCCCAGGTTACACTCAGAGAAAATCGAACCACCAGTGCTGTCAGTGCTTTGATTTGGCAAGGAAGAAAACGTCCTATTTGCTTTCTTGCACATCCTACTGAAAAGTGGTCTACTGTAAAAGGCGTCTACTCTATAAGAAATAAATCTTTTCCTTTATGCTTGCTCAGAAGAGGTGTAAACATATTTTGACAGAGCTGCATCAATTCTCTTTAAGTCCTGGATAGTCTGTTTTTGTTTTTTTTCTTTTGTTTTTTTCAGACTTTACAAAACTGAAAATAACAAAGAATTAGACATCTACCAGGTAAAAATTTGCAAATCGACATTTTTATAATGTCAAGTTCTCTGTTGTTTAAATTGAGATTTGCTTTAGTATAACGTGTTTCCAATAATATCCACTTTACATGGCTTTGCACAGTTGTTCTAATATAGTACAATCAGACTTTGATTCTAAAATATATCCCTATGGTTTAGCATTTATATATTTAATTAAATTGCATATCCTTGGGAAATTCTACATAAAGCTATCGCAACAAGATAAAGAACCGTCGGTTATTCAATCAAAGCAAACCTTAGATTAAATTGCTTTGCCACAAGCTAACTTAGATGAACTCTGGAATCAAAGAATACATCATTTACGAAATCAATAAAGAGATTGTATTCAAAGGGAGAGAAAACAAATCAGATGTTGTTCCAGGGGGTTCCACTACAGCTATGCTGAATAAAATCTAATCAATCATAAACTACCGTATCTACCACAAGTATTCGGAGGGAAGTGCCTGAGCAAATAATTTTTTTATATTGCACAAATGTCAAGCTACTGAAGGAACACGTTGATCTGTACCTGGAATACTGGGGATTCAGCTAGCACTTATCAGACATACGAGTAAAGTGAACCCTTGTTACAACGACAACATTTGTTCCCAAATGTTTGCCATTAAAATGAATTTGCTGTTGTACAAAATACTCAATGAGCAGAGTGATATGTAAGAAAGGCCCTGTTTTCTTCTTATTTCCTCATAGAACATATGTTTTGGATATTTGTTAGAATCGCCTCACTGAGGCGATTCTAACAAATATCCAAACATATGTTTTTGAAGTATTAAATACAATATTCTTGCATGATTTGTGGCTAATTGTTACCTCTTAAGCGAAGGTTTCGTGACAGTCAAAGAAATTCAAACGACGTTGAATAGTTGATCCGCATAAACTACAGTCGACTCCGGTTATCTCGACTTCGCTTATCTCGAATAACCGCTTATCTGGAAAATCCGGTTCCTGCTTTAACATGGAAATCTAACAACAGATAACAAAATATTGTGGAAAAGAGGAGGAGCAATTTCTCCTCTTTTCCACAATATTCTCAATATAACACAATATAATTTGAGGAGTCAAATTATATACTCATTTGTGAACTGTGGTTGTTTACTCAGTTCTGTAAATTTGATATGTCGATGTACTGATATCTCGAAGTATTTAAGAGAATCCCTTGTTTTTCGACATAGCGAAAGTCGACTGTATTTTGATAATTCTCGTATTACACTCTATGGTACGTGTACGTAACTTGAGTCCTAAAAAATCTTGAATATGTGAGAACAAGACGAATCTCATCAGCCATGTACGAACAGCGTGGTTCCAGAAGTAGCCTACGATATGATGGATCTCATCTTCCGTGTACGAAGAGAGCGGGTCTCATCAGCCATATTTTGAACAGGGCAGAATACCCGGCAGATCCTATTAACCATCTAGGATCACTTAAAAGGAAACGAAATGGTTTGTACAATCATTAAAATTACACTGGATTGAAAAAAAGAAAACGAACAGTAACGAAGAAGGGTATATGCGCAACAACACAAGAAAATGACCCTTGAGGTATATGCAAACAACGTATGCCAATGTCAACCTATGCATATCCACTTACAAATTCTTTGGATACTGTAGAAGAGACGGGGCTACACAAATGCGCAAACTATTGCTCTCCGCTAACGCTACATCTAATACTATATTTTTCGTTCTGAATTTAAACCTTCTCTTGCCGAACACGACATGCCCTGTCTTAGCAAACAGTATAGATCCAGATCAGTTGGCTTCTGAACTAATCTAGATCTGCACTGTTTGTCATTAAATTTGTGAAATGCTATCAAAAACCCGGATCAAGTAATCTGATTGGCTGGAAATTAGAAGTGGGCGTGGCATCTTAATATATTCAACAAGATAGGGTTAAATTTTCAGTCGGGGCCAGTGCAAAAATACTTTAGGAAATTTGCAAGCAGCTATCCTCGCAGCTAGATAGGTCGTCACTTTGAAAATGTATACCGTGATATGAGAAACTTAAGTGTCGAGGTGTACACAAAGGTGTATTTTCAGCTTGCTCTTCTGTCTGTCTGAGCAGTTGTGCAGGCTGTCCTGTATCCTCCTATGTCCAAAATATGTACCAAAATGAAGATCGTCTGAGACTGTACGGATGCGCCTCTGCTGTTTGTAACTGTTCAGATAAACATTTTGTTGGCCATGAACCTAGCTGTACTGATTCATTTACATGGTAATGGTTTCCAAATCCTGTTTCAACGTACTCTGGTCTTATTGTTATAACCCCTCATTTACAAACGTCATCAGGCGTCTGAATCTTAATGCTTATTTGAGCTGCAACGTGAGAAAACGTACCTTTGGACATGTGCATCCAACAAAGACTCCTCTGTGCCCAACCATCACGAAAACATGACTATATAATTTTGACCCCTTAAACCCCACTTTTATATGGTAAAACTGGGGTTTACAGGGGTATATATTTTTTTCTTATTGCTAAAACATAGATTGTGGATACTCGAAAGAACCGCCTCGTCGAGGTGGTTATAACGAGTACCCATAATCTATGTTTTGAGCAGGAATATGAAAATATCAGAATTTTTATCTGAAAATTTTCCTGTTTTTGGTTGTAAAATTTTCAACAGATTTGAATAGGCGTTTTTTTTGTTTTTTTTTCGTAATGCGAAGACTCTTCTCAAAAAAGTACCTTCGGACATGTGCGCCGAGCGAAGATTCAGTTCAGCCGGCATATTCGCGCAGTCTGATCAGTCTTCATGGTCCGCATGAAGAATTTTATATCCTAGGCTATCTAAAATGCGCCCTGTGAAGATTCTGATCAGACTGCGTGAATACGTATTCCGATCTGATTTTTGCTGGGCGCAAATGACCAACGGTACGTTTTCTGATGTCGCGGCTCAAGCTCGTAGCATTACGAAAACATACCTATATAATTTTGATCCCCTTAAACCCCACTTTTATACAGTAAATCTGGAGTTTACAGGAGCATACATTGTCTTTCTTATTTCTGCTCAAAAACATAGATTGTGGGTACTCGTTAGAACCGCCTCGTCGAGGCGGTTCTAACGAGTACCCACAATCTATGTTTGGAGCAGAAATATGAAAAAATTCAGAACTTTTTATCTGCAAATTTTCATTTTTTGATGGTAAAATTTTCAGTATATTTGAATATACGTGTTTTCGTAATGACACGGTCCAAACAGCATCTCCATTTGCACAATTCAGAAGACTTTACCTTCAGCGTAAGAAAATGTACCTTATGACATGTGCAGAAATGTAGTGAACATTTCATGGCATTTTGACAGAATCCGTATGAGTATAAAAGTAGTTAATAGTGCAAGTACACTTTAAAAGGTTATTCTGTACATTCTAAACGTCTTATGGGCTGAACCAAGTTAAAAGGAACATTGGAGGCATATGTGGACAGCCAAAACGTAGATCAGCCTGCGCATCCGCGCAGTCTGCTCAGGGCATTTGCCGTCCGCTTATATATGTAGAATCAACGAATACTGTAGACCCAGCTAGCATTCTAAGTAAATCTACATCGGGCCGTCATCGGCCCGTCAGCTACCCTGACGGACCGATGACGGACCGATATAGATTTACGTAGAATGCTGACTGAGGACTATGTCACAGAAGGAAACTTCTCTGATCAGACTGTGCTTAAGATGATTTAAATTACAGCTAGCATTCTTTATAAATATATAGCGGGCCGTTATCGGTCAGTCAGGGTAGCTGACGGGCCGAAAACGGCCCGCTGTAGATTTATAAAGAATGCTAGCTGGCTGGGATTACATTTCGCACATACTGTAAGAGTCGATTTTCACCCGATGTGGTCCATATTATAGAGTCAGATTTCAGTTCTTCTTAAACTGTTCCCCTAAACTACATGGGCTAAAAGTGACGTAGCCTAATAACCTTTTTGTATTGTCTTAATATAAAAATGGATCCACGTGTTTCAGTGAGCCTCGTACACGTCCATCTGTATTATGGAGGCTTTCAGACGTTCTGTTGAACTTAATTTCAAAGCTTGCGATTTTATCCATTATGGAAGTCAGCAACAGTGCAACAAACACGTTCTTGTGTGTATTGTATTCCTGCAAAAGCAATCAGTTTTCGAGATGACTCTGTGTTACTGTCATAGTTTATACATCCTGCAGCGCTTGTGCAGTTGCGCTCGCCAAAACAAAATTGTGTGACGGATGAAAATTAATATGTATGTTTGCGTAAAAGCTAAGTATGGAGTACAATGTTTAATGTTAAAAAAATAAAAACAGTTTCTAAGGGTTACGATTATAACCCAGTCAGCGTTCTACGTAAATCTATATCGGGCCGTCATCGGCCCGTCAGGTTAGCTGACGGGCCGATGACGGCCCGATGTAGATTTACTAAGAATTCTAGCTGGGTAATATGACTTAGGCTACAGATGCTTGACCTAATATGGTCAGGTCATCAAGAAGGGAAATTGTTCCACTCTACAATGGTTAATGGGAAGAATTCTGCCAATTATCACGTAAGGTTACCGCTAATATGAACTAGAAATGGTAATAAATACCGGATGATACATAAGCATGACTAGGTCGTTTGCTACATTAATAGTTTTCTCAGATACGTGCAGATTGTCAGTTAGGCCAGGAACCTCATCACAAGAAGTATGCGCAAACCGAAAAAATAATTTGTTGCAATTCAACGATTGGATTCTTCAGTGTTTTTAATTAAGTCTTTTTAATGATCGACTATTTATCTGCATACGGAAAGTTTTGGTTGTTCGCCCAGTTAGTATTGATAACTTGCCTCCCTCTTTAATCCATTGAAGACTGGGGACCCCTAAACGGGCAACTGACAAACAGTGCAAACCCAGATCAGAGGTCGCAGAACGCGGCGTCTGATCAGGGTTTCCACTGTTTGCAAATAGTTCAACCATTTTGATTAGGAATATCTATATCATATCGCCTGACATACCTAAAATCGAAAATGGACTCTTCTGATATATTGATCGGGAGGGTTTATTCAGTCTTTAATGGGTTAATTGCATACTGGTGAGTTGGGCCGCATAGATTTAGATTCAGCAGTGATTGGCATTAATGAGGTTTTAAAGCACCTGCGCCAAATTAATATCGGATTAAGAAATGGTTTCAAGTTTAACCTTTGCCACGCTCAGGGCAAATACAACAGACAACAACTTGATGATATATATTTGTTTTCAGAAAACAGGGTTTGACATGCAAACTGTCTCCTTAGGAGATAGGTGACATTTTGCATAAAATGTCAAACCCTGTTTTCTGGAATAAAGTAGAAAAATATTTCAAACGTCGTCTATTGTTGTTGTTGTTTTTTTCCTTTGACTGTGCAAATAGCATGTGTAATAATTATTTCTGTAAAGATTTAATGAAGTCATACCAGTTTCTCTTAGAGAACTAAATTGTATTCCTAATAAACTTTCAGTCAGCAGTCAATCAGCTGATAGAAACCCGCACACTACATGTTGCATAAACCTATACTGGGGAATTGATAGCCCCGTTAGTAGAATTATAAGCCTCTGGCCATATGCATTGATTATTCGCATTTTTTGTGATATATATGACATATATGTGTTGTACCGTGATGTTTCACTGACGAGGTAGAGGACCCGATGCGGACCGAACATATATTTATTATTTGGCGCAGCATAAGAATTAAAGGAGATATGTCGATCTAGTAAACCTAGTTTAATCCCTCTACAGTGTTTTTCTTATCATTTCTGACTCGGGAAAGCTGTACTTTGCGACTGCGGACTTTCCTTGGCAACTGTAACACTTTCCGCACAAGTAACAACCAATCACTAATAAGAGTTAATATTGGAGTCTGGTTGTTTGATTGAACCGCAATAATAATTTTGTCGATTCGCATATTGTTCTCAGTGGTTCACGGTTGCAAAAGTTATATTCGCCTTTTGTAGAGGAATTTTTTTTTTACCTCAGGGCTATATCGAAGTACATCGCGACGTTTTCACACACGCTCTTATCTGTCTGCAGCTATCACAGAGTAATCTGTAGTGGTAATCCTTTGGAAAACAAAACATAGCAAAGGGTAAAATAAGCAGCCTCGATATGACTATATTCATAAATACAGTAAAAAACAGAGCACATCACCTCAAGCCCCTAGCAGCGTTATATCGAAGTACGCGGCGGCGGTTTAAGGACCAGAAATCCAGTATCGTGTGTCGATAAACTGCAAATCCGATAATAAAATAATAGGAAATAGTGCCCGAGCTCTCAGTAAATGAAGATAAGATCCGATTTCCCGTGGAAAGTAAGCACCTCCACACTCACTACTACAATCCGCGATAGTATTACTCTAATCAAAATAGAAATGAAGTTACTCAAGAAAGGTTGCAGTCACGAGGCAAAGCCTTCCTGAGAAGCCGAAAGAAGAAGAGATGAGAAACAAACAACGACAAAACAACATAGCACCTTTTCAATGAAGCAAAGAAGAAATGCAATAAAGGAACGATGAGCATTTTCTTTGCGCGGAGCTGCGGACAGAAGAAACGTTACATTGGCACTCTGAAGCATCTGAGCGTATCGCAAAACCATTATAAAAATACGCCTGTTTAAATATATTGCAAATTTTACAACCAAAATCGGAAAATTTTCAGATAAAAAATTCTGGTATTTTTCATATTTCTTCTAAAACCATAGACTGTGGGTACTCGTTAGAACCGCCTCGGCGAGGCGGTTCTAACGAGTACCCACAATCTATCTTTTTAGAAGAAATAAGAAAAATAATGTATATCCCTGTAAACCCTAGTTTTACTATATAAAAGTAGAGTTTAAAGGGATCAAAATTAAAAAAGCCGTGTTTTCGTGATGACCTCGGAGAGTGCGACACTTTACCGTTCAAAACGATGTGGCCCATGTAATAATAGTTGCAGTTGCTTTGAATAAGATCGCGTGATTGTGAACGGAAACTACAGAGGCTCAAAACTAGAGTCATACTTTCACCAATTGCAATGCAATATGTTTTATAACATTATGGTTCATGGAATGACATAGCGTTTATGAGTGTAAAGGGAATGGCTTAGCGTTATGTATGAAAAACGTTAAAATGAGACTAAAATGTCATTGTTCTTCAACAGAGAAGTATTAATATTTCTCCATAAAAATCTATGTAATAGATGATCTTTCTAATGAGTACCCACAGCACATATGTTTTCCTGCAGTAAACATTTATCTGGATACTTCTGGATGCATAGATAAAATAGTGTTATAAGCATTTGTGCGCCACGGTTTGACAAAATTAGATTCAAACTAATGACTAATATTATAATGAATAGACTTACTTACAATGAGGTTTCAGTATAAGTTAGCACTAAATTATCATCGATAAAAGGGAACTGAAATGCTTTCAGGTGAGGTAACTCTAATTGTTTTATCTCCCTTCTGAAAAGAGGTCTACTTTAAAAGAAAAGAAGTAGAACAAATTCTTTACTTTTAAATTAGACCCTTTTCAGGAGAGCCTTGGTGCGCAGAAAAGCAAAAAGGAAGTCACAAACGTTGTCTCCCTTTTACAATATGGCGGAAAAACTACCAAGTGCATCCAATCTTCTTAACCCTTGTCCTGCTGAATAAATTAAGATGCCACGCCTATTTCTAATTTTCAGCCAATCAGATTACTTGATCCAGATTGTTGATATAAATTCACATACTTAAACAGTGCAAATCCAGATCAGTTAGAAGCTAGCTGATCTGGATCTACACTGTTTGCAAAGGCAGGACATATCCGGGTTCAGAAGGAATAGAGTTAAGCTATCATCTTCAGCTTTGCCCTACTGGACTTGTGGACATTTCAGAGAATAAACTTGTCTCTTCAGTCAAAAACAAAGCATTCGGAAATGTATCTTCTTGTGTGCGCGACTATGACCAGCCTTCAAATGCGAGCAGTCCCCTGTGGATATGTGCGCAAAACGGAGATTCAGATCAGCATTCATATGTGCAGTCTGATCAGAGTCACCCATTTCGGCCTGGATACCTTGGACTCTTGGCTATTCAAAGAACACACAGTAAAAACTCTTATGAGCGAGCGGCTGAGTTTGCGGACCAGAGTTTTGCTGGCCGCACATGTTTGAAGGTACATTTTCATACATCGTGGTTCATATTAGCGTTTCATTAAATCGCGATAGTCGTGCTGAGGCATTATCAGACAGAAACAAGAAATGAATGAGACAAGGCGTGTCATAGAAAATATATATAGAAATAATACATATATTTTCAACTATTCATTTCCTCTAACAAACACAACTAAAAGCCATTTAAGAATAGATATAAATCAAAAGGTAACTGTACTAAAAATAGTGTGCTGGACGTAGGAACATCCCAGATAGCATTATATTTAAATCTATATTGAAATCTAACAGGCCCGTTATGAACCTGTTGGGACGATAACGGTCCATAATAGATTTATGTTGAATATATATGTCGGGCCAATAACGGACCGATATAGATTTAAGTAGAATATTAGCTGGGGTTTCTGTGATTTACTACCTCGACCGAATTAGACTTCTAATATTTTAAAGAAAATGAAGAACAGCATGTGTCCGCGCATACATCAATCGTCATGCCAAAGAACAGCAACTGTAGACTTCATATAGGACACACCACCCATCGTCCTACCGAGCAGCCTCCACTGTCATGACCCGCGAAGCAAGACATTCACAAATAAAAGAGAAAAGATGTTTATAACATTTGACTGCACCATATAACCATAAATATTGGGACACTTAATCCCCTGCCCATTACGAAAACACGCCGATTCAAATATATAAAAAAAAAAATTCACTTCCAAAAACTGAAAATTTTCAGATAAAAAACTGTAATATTTTTCATATTTCTGCCCAAAACATAGATTGTGGTACTCGTTAGAACCGCCTCGGCGAGGCGGTTCTAACGAGTGCCCACAATCTATATTTTTGAGCAGAAATAAGAAAATAATGTATACCCCTGTAAACCCCAGTTTTACTATATAAAAGTGGGGTTCAAGGGGGTCAAAATAATATTGGCTTGTTTTCGTAATGATTGTCTCAAATTTGAACTACTCTATTGGAATCCTTGAGTCTAAAGTAACAGTGTAGACCCTGATTAGATGCCGTGTTCTCTGGCGTCTGATCTGCATCAATACTGTTTGCTCAGACTAGTCTTTACAAATACTTAGGGCTATTATGGGATTTGCAATGAAACGCGCTTTTTTTCATTTCAGAAAAAAACTAAATGAAGGATCAAGATATTGGAGTTGGTTTGGGGAAAAATGTGAACTAATCAACGAATGCCCGGACCAGCCTGCGCGTCCAATGTCAACATATTCGCATACATAAGCAGGCTGGTCATGTACTTCGCCATTGGGTGCAAAATGACTGGATACTGTAGAATAAATTGATTGAGGAAAAGACAATTTTGATCTGATTGTGCAGATTTGGGCCTGCTCTGTTTCTAGTACTATATTAAAAATATTTATTGGAATACATTAAAGGGCACACTCACGGTACACAGCCCTCCTTTTCAATAGCAAACAGTCAACAGCAAAATTGTTGAGTCGTAGGTGGGGTCAGGGCTTAAACTTGATGTTACGAGCTCTCACCTCTCTCGCTCACTCCTGGCCCCGAGGTGATAAAACTTTTTTTCATGCTCAACTCACCTGAGCATGAAATTTTTCCTGCAAATAAATCTCGATTTATTGCAAATTCTTCCTTGCTAAACATAGTTGAGCATGAAATTTTCTCTGCTAATAAATATGAAAATGCCAACTATTGTTGGTATTTTCATATTTATTAGCAGAGAAAATTCCATGCTCAGCTGAGCTGAGCATGAAATAAGTTTTATAACCTCGGGGCCTGATGTTTCAGCTACATTTAATTGTTCGGTCCGCGTAGGGTTCCCTAATTCATCGAGAGATCAACACAGAAAACTATATAAATTAACTTCACAACACTATGATGAGACAAATTTGAGGACGTGCCCCACTGCAAAATCAGATCAACAGAAACCACTAGTAGAATCAAGATTAGCCCGGCTACAGACAAGTTATGTCAGGTAGAAGACATCTAGAACAGGCCTAGAGGTTACAAAACTTTTTTCGTGCTCAACAGCTGAGCAGCATGAAATTTTCTCTGCTTATAAATATGAAAATAACTACATTAGTTTGGCATTTTCATATATTTTCATGCTCAGCAATTTTTGGCAAGAAAGAATTTGCAATTGTTATTAATTTGAGATTTATTTGCAGGACAAATTCAATGCTCAGCTGTATTGAGCACAAAAAAAAGTTTTATAACCTTGAGACCAGGTTTAGGATTGAGCCACCATTTATCATCACTGAGCCGTCACTGTGGCTCTAACTACCGTCGTGCAATGAAGGGAACTGGATACACTTGGTACGTTTTCTGTCATTTTCTATTAGGGAGATAGCATTTGCAATTCCTGTTTGCTTTCCAGCATTCTAAGTTCTTCTTGAAAGGGTTTACTGTAAAAGGAAAGAAATAGCTTCTAAATGACAAATTCTTTCCTTTTAGAGTAGAAGTTTCCTTAGAAGGGAGTTTAAACGAATTTGAAAGTGTTGCCTCCCCTGAAAATGTATCAATTCCCATTAAAGAGGTCACCGGTCGTTAATCTTGATTGGGTTCTTTCTTTATCTCCTCTTTTTCATGCTGGATCTTTTGAGGTTTTCAGTACTGATCAGAGTGTTCTAAAATTGCATTCTTTTGGGATCTTTTATTCAATCAAGGTGAAAATTCAATATACGACAAATTGATTGTATATATTAGAAGACAATTTGCAAGCTCTGTTTTAGGTTTGGTGAGGTTCCGCATAAACAAAAAAAATCAAACTGTCGTCTGCGGATTTTGCTCTTAGAATGTTCTAAGTTAATTGCATGTCGGCACAACACCTCTAAATATAAAATGACTTCTGAAAAACTGTCACTGTATCTCTGTGAATATATACATTAGTTGATATAATAATCTGATCAGAGTTATAATCATAGGCTATTGCAAGTGGATCTGGACTCATCCCATTATGTATTGACAGAAGAACTGTGTCTTCAGCCAGGTCTCGTGTCATCATGCAGATCTCATTTGTCTTAACATAACATATGTAGATGTTACCATAAAAATCTGATGTTATCCTCCGAGGTCCTTTCCCTTTTAATTGCCGCACTGCTAGTACGTTACCCGTTTCACCGTCAATCATTGTTGCAGTTTCCGCTTCGTAGTCAGTCGCCACAACTCTTATATCGTTATTTAGAGCGCTACAGGTGATGTGGCAAATAGATTTAAAATGTTTCTGTCCTTGCTTGTTCTTACAAACAGTCCACACACTGCGCCCTATCCTGTCAATCTTTTTGATAGACGCCGGAGTGGTTCCACAGGAAACATAAAGCTGATCTTCACAAGCTATGACGTCATGAACAGTAAATTTTAGTTTCAACGTATGCTTGGTGGTCAGTTTATCATTGGAAATATCAATGAAGCGGAGAATTTTGTCTTTGGAACAGACAATAACCTCATTCATGTTAGTGTAAGATATACTATGTGGGACAGCAGACAAAGATAAAGCGGATAATAATTTCATGTTAGGAGAAAATAATTTCAGTTTTTGATTAGTGTAGTCCGCTAGGACTCTTTTACTATTACTAATAACAACTATATCATTGATTTGACAACCTTTGGTATCATATTCAGTCTGAACATTAACACTGTAACGAAGAACGATCCTTGAGTTTGTGTCCAGTATTGATTTCATTTTATCTAAAGTATTCTGCAAATTTCTATTAGCTAGTGAAAACCCAACGCACTTAGAGTGGTTTCCTGCTTCTGTTTGCGCGTCTGAGCCATGGCCTGCAATTCGAAGAGAATAGTTCGGAATAATTTTCGAAGTATTACAGTTATAAGAGTTCGTTGCTACAGATCCAAAGCAAAACGGCGAATCTAAAATTTCTAATAGATCTTCATTTGGTTTAAAGGATAAATCACCTATTGCAACAGATTCCTGGAGCTCATTAAGAAAGTTGGTACATTTCTTTGTGTGGATAACAATCTCCTGAATACTGCCTAATTCCTTTACATTCCTTATATCTTTGTCAGCCACCTCTTCAATTATGCATTGGCAGCTATTAAGGTTTGATAAAACCATGTCAATTCTAGCTTTCTGTTTTGATAATCTGACCGAAATTTCTTCACAAACTGCTGCTATTTCCGCCTTTGTTTCATAATAAATGTAGTTTATTTTTTCTACAAGCTTTCCGTGAATAGTTTGTGCCTCTTTAATCATATCGCTCCTTCGCGTTTCCACTTTTAGAATGTTGTTTTCAACTAACGACTTATAAGATTCAATGTCTGTGCTTAACTTATATATTGAACATTTCAACTTGTTCTGTTCTGTTGTATTAATACTTTCACCTGTATCATTTATCGACATCACTGAGCATTTGTCATGTAGTTCAGTCCTACACTTTAAGCAAACTATTTCACTGTGTTCTAAACAGAAAAGATTATTTGGACACCCAGTGTGAATGCTGCAATCTATATTTATTATTTCTTTTTCATATCTAGATTTTAGAATGCCTTGTAACATTGTTTTATCATCTTTCATTCAGGAAACGTTTGCGAGGAAGACTTAACATAAATAATTACAGGCCTGTAAGTAACACTACACTATGAAAATGTAATGGTACCTTCGACATCGAAATCACACCTTCCAGGACTGTCCAGACACACACCTGCTTTCTGTCAAAAAGTAAAAAAAAAAAAAAAAAAGTCAGTACCGTATTCAGCCTAAGTATTAGGACATCTAAACTCCTTTTCATGTTTGTTCTAAACTTTGAATAATTTGAATAACTTGAATAAGTCCAGTTTCTGTTGATTCATCTAAAATGTGCTAAATTAGTGGCAAACAGTGTCGATCCTGATCAGACGCCGTGTTCTGCGGGTCTCATCTGAGAGTATACTGTTTGCTCAAACTCGAGTATAGATGGTAAATACGGTATACTTAGTCGGAAATCAAAATAGAAAAACTAAATCTGGGGATACTTAGGAAAGGCCACAAACACACACCCACAGTAAGCATTCTACATAAATCTATAGCGGGCCGGTATTGGCCCATCAGGGTATGCTAGGTGGGCAGCGTTCCCAGGGATCCGGGTAACGTTTGAATGACATGAAACGACATCATAAAACAGCACACTAATGAAAACAGAACGAACAAACAAACAGGAATCGCAACAGAAATACCGCACTGGAATGGTCAAGAGTAAAACTGCTGACGGGTTTAAGCCGTTTTACGAGCGCTCAACCCTAGCCCTTAGTCCGATACAGTTTATTTACACATGAATGTTCGGTCCGGATAAGAGTTCCTTAACTAATCAGTGGATCGAAACAAGATCTATATAAATCAATTTCTAAGCACTGTAATGAAACAGAGATGAGGGCTCGACTACCAGCTGAAAGTCAGAGTAAACGAGAACCACTAGTAGACTCACGGTGATGCCGATCACCGTAGAGGTAGACAAAAGCTATCTATAAAATGGAATAGGATTGAGCCGTCATTGAGACTGGGCCCGACCAAACTTCGTGCAGTTAAACAAAGCAGCAAAGTTGTTGACTTAAATGTTGTAAACATGCAGTCAGTCGCATAATGTTAACATTTCAATTGTTTAGAAAACCCAGATTCATCATTGTCTGTGGCTGTGCCCATTGGGATCCTGCCTCTGGTTTTCTTATGTTCTGGCCTCAAATCGCTATTGGGTCATTTAATGTGTTTCATTATAATGTTTGTGATCGTCTGTGTTTCACAGTGCTGTTTCACTAATGAGGTAGAGGACTCCAATGCGGACCGAAAATATGTTTGTTATTTGGAGCTATAACAGAATTAAGGGCGAGATTTCGAGCGAGTAAAACTGGCTTAAGCCCCCTATACCCTCCAGCAGTTTTTCTACGACGTTACAAGGCGGTTCCTTTTTGCAGTTCTTCCTTGTTCGTGCGTTGGTAAATTGATATGTGGCGTTTGTTTTGTCATTGTTTGTTCCTCATCTCTTCTTCTTCTGGTGCCTCTGGAAGGCCGTGGTTCCTGATTGTGGGTTTCATCGCTTATAATTTATCAATAACTCACCTGAGTTTATAAACTAAATCATCATATTGAATTTCTATTAATTTTCAAAATCCCCGTTTGTATACTTAGAGATAAAATATATTTATCAAGTGACAGAAAAATATGCAGTTTGAGCCGCTAGCGTCGTAACAAAATGGCTCTTCCAACGTGTAGACACAGTACATGTCAAAATGAGTTTGCATTTCTGCATTGTCAGAGTTATCTCTCTTCGTCGATGCATTTTACAACTGCTGCTGAAACTAAAGGTTATCAGTCAAGATTTATAACATTAACCCTGCTGAATTAAAAGTCAACAATCAATATGTTCATATTTTCCTTCTTCTGATCTTTCTTACAAAGAGGACCCGGCATTTCGTTTTATCAGTCTACTTTCTTGAAGATATCCAAAGACAAGAATTTAATTAAGAGCTAATCTTGGTGCTTTTCATACGTTTGTTCGATTTGCGCTTGTTTAGTTTTGTCTGTTTCCTCTTCCTCTTGGTGTCTGGGAAGAGCTGCGAGTTGTGATTTTGGCACTCTCTGAACTTTTCTCTTACCTTTTTTTGAATGAAAACGTCAAGTCAATGTTATCAGCCTCTTCAATAACTGCCCACTTTGCTTTCTGTGTCCTTATTATTTATTATTATTATTATTATTATTATTTACTTTTATTTTACTCTACTGTAGCTGGTGTTGTGCCGTGTGGCGGCCGTAAAAAGTCTCCCCGTACATCATCATGGTGCAGGTTATATTCTATTTCCTTTCGGATCATTGAGCCCATCCTGGTTATTTTGAAAATCGAATACCGCTTAAGCCGGCGCTAGGGTGCGTATGCAGCCTCACAAAATACAGTGTCGCGTATGAAGAGATTCAATCAAACCGAGTCTCCCATTTTCATGATTTTGTGTGCACTTTGTTTCCAAAGGCAATTCTTTTTTACTTTTATTTTATACTTTTGCGTATATGTCTGATGCTAATTCAGTAGAAAAGGGTGAGGTTCCGATCGAGTAGCATTACTTTAACCTATTTGAGACTGAATGAACTTCCCCACACTATAAATTGGAAGATTTTAATTTCGATTTTAGGTATGTCAGGCTATGTGATTTAGATATTCCAAGAGAAAAAAGGGCTAAATTACATGTATTTGCAAACAGTGGAGACCCTGATCA
Source organism: Anodontia alba (assembly GCA_964016985.1). Lineage (NCBI taxonomy): Eukaryota > Metazoa > Mollusca > Bivalvia > Lucinida > Lucinidae > Anodontia > Anodontia alba. The sequence goes on from OZ024822.1 coordinate 69,041,660, forward strand.
GACGCCGCAGAATGCGGCGTCTGATCTGGGTCTGCACTGTTTGCCAGTTACCCTTTAAAGGGCCTCCAGACTACAATGGGTTAAGTCTCCTCCCGCAGCCAGTGGTTGTTCCTGCTGGCCGTTCAAAAGACGGTTACTCTGTTGCAGTTCGTCTTTCTTTACATATCAGTAATTGCAGCTGTTCCGCTCTGCTTGTCATTGTTTTATTTTTTGTTTTTTGTTGTTGTTTTTTTTTTTTTGTTTTTTTTATTCTTTTCTTCTTTCGGTGATCCAGGAAAGCTGTGATTCATGGGCGTGACCTTTTCTGTGAAACTTCATTTATATCTTTTGTATTTAAGATAGCAAATAGCAAAGTATATTGCATTTGTCGCGAATCGGTGTTGCCAACAGCATGGTACAGATTAGATAAAATGCATGAATGCTCTAGCTCGTCTAGGACTTTAGTGTTCGAATAGAACTCTGTTTTCATTTACAATTATACTTTTCTTGTCAACGAAACATTTTCACATTTAACAACTGTTTATTGAAACAGATGATAAATATATTAAATTTAAACCGAGTAAACCCGGTGGATATGTTTTGTTTTATTTGATTTAAAAAGAGTAAAAAGGTTATACCTCTGTTATCCATCTTTGGTTGAATTTCTTGAGGATCTGTAATTCTATTTGCAATATCCTTCAACACGATTTTCACAAACAAGCATAAAGATGCAAGTAGGTTCTTGTTATTGTATCCAGTAACATAAAACATTTAAACTGTATCATATTTTTTCGGTTAGCATGGGTCAAGAAACATTTGCTATATGATCACGAAATATTACATTCAGGTGTGGCTTTTGCATTCCATCGGTCTGTTAAATTTTTCAACTGTAATTGTTTCTGCTTTTTTTCAACAGCGAATAAGAAATCCCGAACAGGCCAAAAGTTAAGAGTGAACAGAGCCGTTGCTTAAAAATGCATTTTGTATACAGTCGAACCTCGTTATCTCGAACTCGCTTATTTCGAATAACCGCTTATCTCGAAGTAAAATTCTGGTCCCTGTTTTAACATGAAACTATGACAACAGGTAACAAAATAATGTGGAAAAGAGGAGAAATTGCTCCTCAGGAGCAATTTCTCTTTTCCACATTATTTTATATATATATATTTCTAACTTCAGGAGTCAAATTACATATTCATTTGTTAAATATGGTTGTTTAATTTATTATTTTCCTCACTCTCTCAACTCTGATATGTCGAAGTACGGATATCTCAAAGTGTTTCAGTGAGTCCCTTGGAATTCGAGATAACGGGAGTCGACTGTATTTCATATTCGCCTAGTAATACGTAAAGACATACAAAAATGTTGACTAGGAAGCATAAGCATAAGTTTTAGAAAAAAAAATCTTCTCAAAATAACTGTTACTACATTGAGTTTATCAAGTATATATTTTATTCAATGTTTGGAGATAAAGATGTTTTGTATTAGATCTAATATTGTTTTTTTACATTTTAGGTGCCAATCAATTACAGTCTGTACTCGATTGCCTGCTCCTAAGTATTATATTTCTACCAAAACGTTGTCAAAAGACATTGTCAAAAGCATTAAACATTCTTGAATCTAGTAGTTTGCAGGGAGAGCTGCATACGCCCCTGCCCCCTCGGCCCCACTCCCTACTACCACTTCACCACCACCCCCTCCCCCCTCACCCTACACCCCCCACCTAATGGTTTTTTCTTTTCACAATTAAGTAAGTTAAAGAAATATTCAGTTAAGTTTGGGTAACAGAGCTGCTTATTCTTTTTTGGAAAGAGTTGCCAACTCTGCTTGTCATCTGTTCATTTTGGGCTGCTTAATTGTATTTGTCTGTCTTTCCCTTTGGTGGGAGCTTGATGTGCATCTGATTATATCAGTTCCAGAGTTTACTCATTTACTTTATGTATGCTGTCTTTTGTCGGACCCACTGTGATCTTGATATTGGTGTCCTTTTCTCTGACGTCAGCTTGCTTTAGAGTCCTTAACTTTGCCTCAGAACAATTCATGCATTTATTGTGTATTCCTAAAACATTGATGCTATACGTTTAGTTAGGAGACAAATATGTGGACTGATACTTTGCCAGTACCTGTTATGAACTAAACGTCAAAATGATTGCGTCAGTGGGAAAAGCAAAATTCTCACCATACTTCACTTAAATTTTGTTTTCTGGTCCTTTGAATTTATTTGGAAATAGATTATCACTCAATCATGGGCTAGGAGGTTTGAACAGTTGTTTCACTTAACATTACTGTTCATGAACAGACTTAATAAGCTTAATAAGTTTTAACGCGTACCTACAATCTATTTTTAGCAGAAATAAGAAAAATAATGTATACTATATAAAAGTGGAGTTTAAGGGGGTCAAAATTATATAGGCATGTTTTCGTGATGACTGTGGTAAATGTGGTAGATGTGTTTCCCAGAGTGACTCTCAAAAACTTTCGGGTGAAACTTCACTGTTAGCATTCTTCATTGGACCGTTCTTGGCCCGACAGGAATCCTGTCGGACCGATAACGGTCCGGTATAGATTAAATAGAATGCTAGCTGGCTCTATATTTGACCGTTATCGGCCCCACAGAATTCCTGTCAGGCCTATTACGTTCCGATATAGATTTAAGTAGAATGCTAGCTGAGTAGAACCTGTAAGCTCTTTCTCTCTTGTGGCCGTAATTCGTTTGACTTCGGCTTAGAACACATCGGATTTCCCTTAGTATGCTATCTACCGTATTACCATCGCCCCAACATCCCAATAAAACTCTTGGTGTGTACTTAAAATATAAAGTATCAAATATAGTTTAAAACTCGTGATATATAGCTTTACTCTAAACTGATCTTTATAAACTGACATAGCAAAACTGACATGGTTGTGCGACAAGAAAGATTATTTATAGGATAATTACTTGTTGCGAAACCCGATTACTCTTCTAGTCTTTGCCTGCAAATGTGTCTCTGTTTAAAAGTTGTTTAAACTGGACTGTGCAGAGTGGAAGAGTACATATATTGGTATGCTGGTGAGCTCAGAGAAATATTTTCCCGTGTTTTCTTGAAGCAAGTTCTCAATTTCACTTGGAAACATATGTATAACGCCCATTTCAAGCGAAAAGGTGCTAACGACCACATGTGAAAATGATCCGATTCAGGTCAGCCGGACCTCTGCAGCGCTTTTGAAAGCAGTTAATATATTTTAACAGTACCAGATGATTCTGTAGGCAAATAGCAAAAGACTAGATAAGCTTGCGCTATGACCCAGTCCTTCGCTGTTCGCATATGCTTCGAAGGTACATTTTCTCATGCTGAAGCTCATATATTTCGCCATTTGATACAGTTGAAACATTTGATACATTTGTATATGAGCCAGCGCACGATCAAACCTACAGTAAGACGTGACCAGTAAAGACTCAGATCAGCCTGTACATCCACACAGTATGACAAGGGTTCTCGTTCATCCTTTCGATAGCCCGCAGGCTGTAGAAGGTACATGCGATCAGCGAAGATTCTGATCAGACTGCGCGGATGCGCAGGCTGATCTGAGTCTTCGCTGATCGTTAAAGTCTTATTTTTGGTTTTGTCGTGCGCTGGCTCATATGTAAAAGGAGAAGGGCTGTGGATGTTAAGACCGGGCTTCAAGTCACAGCAACGGCGTAATTTACAGTATCAGTGTCAGGGAAAATCTGCTGCATGTGTGGCGTGCTGTTAAGAACAAATATCGTTGTCCAGATACCGACCTACCTGCACATCCTCATACAGGCTGAACAGGAGCCTGGAAAAAAGTCTTACAAACAGGGGATATACCTTAAGTCATCTAAATATTCGGACACTATAAGACTATACATGCTTTAGTTAAATGTTTAAGATAAGTGTGTACGTTGTGTGCGTACTTATCTTGTATAATTTAACAAATCCATTTGAACGCTGGCTGGTGTATCTAAAACGTGCTGGCTATTATTCTTTTAGCAGTTTAACAAGGTTTTGTTTGTTCATGTATATTTGTCGAAATATTTAAGGGAAATGTATACACTTGATAGAACGTTTGCCATTTTCGCGTAGGGACGTACCTTTTGTGACTGCATTTCAAGGCCTTTCTGTAAAGATAGGAAACTATTGGTCCCAAATGGAGTAAAAGTAGATCCCTTTCCAGAAAGGAATAAAAACGCATTTGAGCCAGCGCACGACAAAAGCTACAATAAGACTTGTGCGACCAGGACAAGAAAAGCTATTCGAGTTATCCAATAAACGTTAACCCTTGTCCTGCTGAACCCGGATATACCCTGCCTTTGAAAACAGTGTAGATCCAGATCAGTTGGCTTGAAGAAGCCAACTGATCTGGATCTGCACTGTTTGCCATTAAGTATGTGAATTTATATCAACAATCTTGATCAAGTAATCTGATTGGCTGAAGATTAGAAGTAGGTGTGGCTTCTTAATTTATTCAGCAGGACAAGGGTTAAGTTCAGTTTTAACAGTTCAATACAATATTTGATTATAATACTGTAGATGGTATGGATTAGTTTGTTTTCGCCAGTGAAATTACGTTACATCTGGTAACGTTGGATGATGCGCTTTGAAAAAATATAGTTACAATGAACCTATTCCGGGAGTTTTCGAAAATTTATATGAGGATTTCTCATGAGGTCGAAACTAGCTAGTCTGACCCAGAAAACTTGACACTTAGCTGTTTCAGTTTTGTTAGTGTGTTCATCGCTCTCAGCGGTCATTCCTTTTAGAACTATTTACATACTGGATTTCCAAGACAAAACACGAACGACTAGCTTTACTAATGTTGAATTAAACAATGAATTTTACGATTTCTAACAATTTTAGGAAACAATTCTACTATGTATTCAGATGTATTAAAATATATTTCCATGGTGAGTGTTTTATCAACCCCACCCCCAGCTCCTACCCTGTGTAGGAGACAATTTGAATGGCATGTCAGATCCTGTTTTCTGGGAATAATAAGAAACATATTTCAATATGTCGTCTGTTGAAAATTTTACCCGGAGTTCTAAGCGTTAAATTGTTTCCCAAACTCATCAAACAACTGAAAGTGCCTTTCGCTTAACAGAAAGATTTTGAATTACATAAATAGCTAAATTGAATCATTTCAGAATCTCCATAACTTCTTACATATCCCAGCTAGCATTCATTATAAATCTGTAGCAGGCCGTTATCTGCCCGTCAGCTTCCCTGACGGGCCGATAACGGCCCGCTATAGATTTATAAAGAATGCTTACTGGGATGTACATGCAAAACATTTAGTATGGAGACACCCACAATCACGGAACACAGTCTTCCTAAGGTTTGGTTCGTGCATGATACTGGTTTGATACAGCTACTTTGTCCGTGCGAGAGACTAGTCCGAGCTTGTTTTGCTTCGGCATTTCTGCATTTCTGTAAATTTTCTGGTGTTTAGATCAAACTATGTCATTATGAAAACATGTCTATTCAAATATACTGAAAATTTTACAACCCAAAACGGAAAAAAAATCAGATAAATAATTCCGATGTTTTACATATTTCTACTCAAAACATAGATTGTGTGTACTCGTTAGAGCCGCCTCATCGAGGTGGTTCTAACGAATGCCCACAATCTATTTTTATTTTTTTTTTTTTTCCCAAAATAAGAAAAATAATGTATTTGTAAACCCCAGTTTTACTATATAAAAGTGGGGTTTAATGGGGTCAAAATTATGAAAGCGTGTTTTCATGATGTGACTTATTTTGTTTTGAACGTATATGTTTAAGCATTTAAGTGCACTGAATGCATTTGATAGAGTTGTTTTAACCATTTTAACAAGGTAAATACCTTTTGTGTATTTTTGTTTGCTTTCTTGCACACCAATCCTCTTCTGAAAAGGGGTCTACTCAGAAGAGATATAAAAACATTTTTTTTATATATATTTGCTTCCTAAAAGTGTATCCATTTCCCTTAATAGAATCACCTCGCCTGAGTGATTCCAGTGAATACCAACATCTGGGCCCAATTGTTCAAAACATCGTTAGCTTAACGAGTTCGTTAGGGATCAAAAGGTTAACTGTTCCATATCTAATTCACAGGTATTTTTGCTGAAAAAAAAATGTGGGTAGCTTTTGCAAATGCAAAAGCTACTCACGTTTTTTTTTTTTTTTTTTTTTTTTTTTTTTTTCAGCAAAAAATATTAGCGTATATGCCATATTTAATGACCAAAGTTTTAACGATACGTTAACTAAAGCCATCATTAGTTTTGAACAACTGGGCCTTGTTCGTGGAGTACGTGTCTGAGGTCAACATAACAGAATTGCATTTTAGAAAACATAAAGTCGATATAACCAAAGGCAAAATTAGGAATGTTCAGACAGACAGACATAGACCCAAAATAAATGGGATTTAATCAGTCGTCCATGGAAAGTAAGAATTGCTTGGTTAGCATGCTTCGCCCATTATGCCTAACAGCCTTAACAGAGATTTAGGAAAAAACTGGAATTAATGTCCGGGGTTTAGAAAGCTATTTATGGTTTGGCTGTGGCAAAAACATCAGATATAAGTCTGGAAACAGCCACATTGTAGGGACTGACAAGGTCATGTTGCCTCCCGTGCGTATGCAGCCTCGCAAACTACAGTGTTGCATATGAAGAGACTCAATCAAACCGAGTCTCCGATTTTCGTGATTTTGTGTGTTTGTTTCCAGAGGCAATCCTTTTTGACTTTTATTTTACTCTACTGTAGCTGGTGTTGTGCCATGTGGCGGCCTTGAAAAGTCCCCCCGTACATCATCATAGTGCAGGATATATTTGCCGAGCGGCGGCCTTAAAAATGCTCCCCGTACTTCTTCATAGTGCAAGTTATATTTTATTTCCTTTGGGATCATTGAGCCCATCCTGGTTATTTTGAAAATCGAATACCGCTTAAGCCGGCGCTAGGGGGCGTATGCAGCCTCGAAAACTACAGTGTTGCATATGAAGAAACTCAATCAAACCGAGTCTCGGATTTTCGTGATTTTGTGTGTTCTTTGTTTCCAAAGGCAATCCCTTTTTACTTTTATTTTTCTTACGTGTTGACACCAGTTTCGTTCATTGGTATCCCTGAGTCATCAGTTTTGTGGTGAGCAGTCGTCCTCGTTCAATTAAATCATGAACTTCAGAGCAGGTTCTAGCAAAACGGATTAACTGTGCTGATGCAGAAGGAATATTGAAACGGAAATCATGCATTTTTTATAATTGTTATTATTTATTTATTTATTTTATTTTATTTTATTTTATTTTTCAGAGATTTTTCTTCTTTTTTTTTTGGGGGGGGGGGGCGGGGGCGCTATTTTTGTTATTTAATACGAATCGTCTGCCCAACAGATGATTCATATGCAATGTCAGATAAAATCTTTATAGGTTTGTTTTCTCTGAAAACAAAATAAATAATAGAATGTCGTCTGCTGCAATTGTGATTGGTATTGTAAGGGTCAATATCCTTTTTGTTCAGACCTATGACAAAGTTTCATTTGAATCGACATATGTATTTGTGGAGAAATAACAATAACAGTTATTCGAATATCCATCTTTTCTGAAGTGCTGAAATCTTCTGCATACTCTAGCTTGCATGTGTTTTATTTGGTTAAGATCTAAACATAAAATGATCTCTGAAAAACAGCAACCGTCTCTCTGTGAAAATAAACACTGCTAGATACTATCATCTGATCGGAGTTACGATCATATGCTATAGCCAATGGATCAGGACTCAGGCCTTCTTGTAATGATAGCAGTATCTTATCAGAAGACATATCACGTGACATCATACATATCTCGTTAGTTTTAGCATAGCAAACATATATGTTCCCATCAGAATCAGTTGTTACACCTCGTGGCCCCTTTCCTTTCAGTTTGCGAACTGTTAAAACCCTTCCAGTTTTACCATCTAACGTTGTTACGGTTTCTGCCTCGTAGTCAGTCGCCACTACCCTGATGTCCCCATTCAAAACACTGCATGTTAAATGGCAAATAGAACTAAATAGTTTCTGGCCTTGTTTGTTCTTGCACACAGTCCAGTCTGTTTTCCCTGTTTTGTCTATCCTTTTGATAGACGGTGGACTAGTTGCTCTAGAAAGATACAGATTACCATCACACGCTCTCACATCATAAACGGAATGTTTAAACTTACGCATATATCTTGTAGTTAGTATTTCATCACAGAGATCAATAAAGTGTAGTTGTTTATCTGTTGTACAAACAATTTCGTTCTTGCCTACATAAGCTAATCCGCGTGGAGCATCAGACAAAGCCAAGGTTGACTTCAACTTCATGTTAGAAGAAAACAGCTTAACTTTGTGGTTGCTAAAATCTGTTAGTAGTCTTTTTCCAGTCTCAGTAACAGCAATGTTGTTAATTAAACAACTTGAACTATCGCATTTCGTCTGTACGTAAGCACTCATACGAAGACTGAATTCTGACTCAGTTTCCTGCGCCGGTTGTTTTATGCCTTGCAGACTGCTAGTAACTAGCGAGTTTTCGACAAACTTAGGTGTGACGGCTGTGTTTGATTGAGTCGAGGGTGCGTGTGCTAAAATGGGAAAAGAAATGCTCTGGATTGGTTTTAAAGCGTGACATTCCCTGAAGTTAATACGTGCCGAGCCAAAACTAAACGGAGACTCCAGGATTTCCAGTATGTCTTGACTCGGTTTAAGCGAGAGTTCTATGATCTTAGATGACTCTTGTAACCCCTTCAGAAATGGTGCATATCTTCTTGTCTGGCTGACAGCTTCTTGAAGGCTGATGAACATACTTTCGCTTGAGATGTCTGTACCTTTCAGCTGTTCCATATCATGTAGGCATTGGTCGATGTTTGACAATACTGTATCTATTCTTGCTTTCTGATTAGATAAGAAGACGGATTGTTCTTTGCAAACTTCGAAGATTTCTTCCTTTAACTCATAATACAAACGATTGATTTTTACAATTAGTCTTCCATGGATTGCTTGTGCCTCTTTGAGCATATGATTTCTTTGAGTTTGGACTTTAAGAATGTTGTCTTCAGTTAACGAGCTATAAAAGGTTATGCCCATTCTAAGCTGGAGTACTGCATCCATATATTTATCCATGTCTGTTTTTTTCACGCATGTAGCTGCTTCTGACACTAATGTTACACTACATTTATCATGAGCTACCTTGTGGCATTTCACACAAATCAGTTCTTTATGGTCAAAACAGAAGAGACCGTTATAAAACTGACCATGGACTTTACAGGTCTTATACTTAGTCGGTTTATCATCGCCAGGTTTCAGATCAGGGGTCATACGTTTGTCACTACCAGCACCTGCCATTCTGCCAAAAGAAAAAGAACCAAAATAACAATACATTGATAATTTCCATGTATTTTCTTTGCTCTTTATTAACTTTACCTCGACTGAGATATTTTAGTATGTTTTATGTTTCCATTTGAGGACAAAGCCTACAATGTAAATAATAACTAAGCCTCGATATGAGAAAATGGCTTTGATTGCATGTACGCCTAAAGAATAATTAAGTAGTGTAGACTATCTTGATCATTGCAGACGATTCCGATCAGACCACGTAACGAGCCATCTCACAATAATCTGCACTATTTGCAATTCGGTTTGTTTTTCGTTTGTTTGTTTGTTTTTGTGTGTGTGTTTTTGTTGTTGTTGTTGTTGTTTTTTTTTTTTGTTTGTTTTTTTTTTCTATTTTTACTGACATTCCTATTTGCAATAATGGACAAGTGGAAGTTCAGATAGAAACTCGGGGGTCAAAGGATTAAGACAATGATACTGGTTATGATAACTAATACCGGCCATAGTTTCAAACAAAATAAAATATCCCTTTCTTAATGTGTATTTTTAATTAAAAGGTCTAAATGCGGTATATGAGTTTTTTTGAGATTACAAATGTTACTTCATTTGCAAACTGTCATCAGTCAGAAGTGACCGGACTGATCTGTGCGTATCATTTCATCATAGCTTGTAGTCGAGCTGATAGTCGATAAAGGGGAGTTTTCCACCACATTATTTGAACAATTCCATCTTCCGATTTGAAGGGGTGTCTGATGTGTTTTATTATTATTACTTTTAATAGATATTCAAGTTTATAATACAGACAGTGTAAACCCAGAACGCGACGTCTGATCTGGGTCTACACTGTTTGCCAATATCCCTTTTATGGGATATATTGCGTAAATAAGTTAATACTCGTAAGAAATTTCAGTGATGTGACACATAATTTTATCGTTTATGAGTATACCTAACTGACAAGTCGTTGGAGAGTTCAAAGACTGAAAGCGCCCTGTCTTCGAACAGTCGTGTTGGACCAAAGTAAATACAATATGTCGTAAAACATCATTTCGACTTCGCGGCGACGTCAGAACGATGTTGTGTGCTTGCTGTGGTGGTTTTCAAGAAAGCAAACAATTTTTTAAATAAACTATTTATAGAAACTAAAACGAATTAGTTTACAAGTACTGTGCTCATTTCTTACGTGTTGTTTATCAGCTGATTGTTATCCTGAAATGACTTCAATACCAAGCGATGGTTACAGTGCATTTGTGTATTTTACGGACAACAAACAACAATATCATTATGTCCCTACCAAACGTGAATGGGCACATACTGTTTCTAGATCCCGTTAGCGTCAGCGTTAGATTTGGCGTAGGCATTAGCGTTGATGCCGGTGTGACGGTTTCGTGTGAGCACGATATCTCTTCTCTTGAACCATTCGGTGGATTTATATATCTAACTATTAGGGATATATTATTGGGACAGCTTCTACACGTATATATATATATATATATATATATATATATATATATATATATATATATATATATATATATAAAGAAATCGCGTGTACATTTAAATGTCTGTCTATCAAACTTGATTGAATTCTTAATTTTAAAGATAACCAAAAATCATTAGGCAACTGTTTTACTGTCTGCGCAACTTGCACATCTGCTTAATCTGACAATGGTATACGAGGAGCGTTCATTTAATTGCGTCACTAATGGCCCACCATACCGCGTGGCTGTAAGGAGCACGTGGAAACTGCGGCGATTTCACGGGGTGGGGTGGGGGTGCGGAGTGATTTTCTATAATAGTAGGATGAAATTTCGGTCTAATCCGTTCAGTCTTTCAAACGTTATTGAAAGTTCAAGTTGGTTCAGTCATATACACTCAAAAGTAAAGGCACACAATGAAAAACGTAGACCTGCAACCGGTTTAAGAGGTCTGTGTCTTATACATGACAACGCACCTGCTCACAAGAGGAAAAGGTAGTTCAGCTCTCACATCCACCTTATTCGCCAGACCTTAGTCCCTGTGACTTTTTCCTGTTTCCTTTACTAAAGAAAACGCTTTCTGGTCGTCGTTATGAATCCCGAAGTGCACTTGGTAGTGCAATTTACCAACGTCTTTAGGGTATACCTAAGAAGGCCTACTTCTCTGCCTTTACAGAATGGATTTCGAGACTTGAAAAATGTGTTTTCGTCAAGGGAGAATACTTCGAAGGGTTGAAGTAACCGAAATGTGAATGGGATTAATAACGCGCCCTATAAAACTCCAATGACAATATTAAGTGAACGTCCCTCGTAGCCATTTCATCACATTAAAACTTAAATGTACGAACAAATTGTCGACTGGGTCAACGCTAAATCTGATACGCTAAAAGTAAGAGTCAGCTCCTATGATATCTGCTGACTGGGTAAAACTTGTAAGTTAAATAATAACAAAACTGCACATACCTTTTTATTTAAACGATAAACTTAAATGCAGTTTATTCTTTACTCAGTCGGCAGGGGTTCAACTTATGATATCATATCTTACTATCTCAAAGAGAAAAGAAGCTGTTAAAATACACACAAAAATGTATCAAATTAAATTAAATTTCGGCCACTGTAATCTGATCTGAAACAAAGTATAAACACCCATCATGAATGACGATACAGATTTCAACCCCTATTTTCGGATATATCTTACAGATACTAAACATAAGACCGGTTGTGTAACAAGCAAATGAGGCCTGTGACTCTTTTCTAGCATTTGTCTAATTAACGCGTATCATGCAGAATGAAAATTTAAGCAGACGGCAATTTTAAATACTTTCAAATATTTCCTGAAAATACAATGTCAAAACGTAAGATATATATCTTCATTTTGACGTCTTTTGAATCAGCCCAGAATTTGCTAAAAAATTAACCCATTGTAGTCTGGAGACCCCTAAAAGGGTAATTGGCAAACAGTGGAGACCCAGATAAGACGCCGCAGCACGCGGCATCTGATCAGGGTCTCCACTGTTTGCAAACAGTTCAACTATTTTTCTCTACGAATATCTAAATCGCATAACCTGACATAACTAAAATCGAAATTAGAATCTACCAATTTATAGTATGGGAGAGTTCATTCAATCTACAATTGGTTAAAGGTACTTTATTTTACTATTGACCATTCCAAGGCTGTATTTCTTTAGCAGGTGGATCGATGATTCGCCCTTACAAGATGAGTCGTTTCGCCCGTGAGGCGTTTCGCCCATGGATATCAGCTGAACGGACGGACGGATCGAATGGTGCGTGGCTAGACAGACGAATGGACGGATAGATAGATAGATAGATAGATAGATAGATAGATAGATAGATAGATAGATAGATAGTGTGGTGCATTGGTAGACGGACAAACGGACGAGTAAATGTACCGACGGACGGACGGGATAGATAGATAGATAGATAGATAGATAGATAGATAGATAGATAGATAGATAGATAGATAGACTGGTGCGTGGGTAGACGGATAAACGGACGGGTGTACGGACGGACGAGATAGATAGATAGATAGTCGGGCGGCTGGATGGATGGAGTGGTGCGTGGGTAGATGGACAGACGGACGAACGGACGGGTGAATGTACGGACGTATGGAAGATAGATAGATAGATAGATAGATAGATAGATAGATAGATAGATAGATAGATCAGACGGTTGGAAATAGTGGTTTGTGGATAGATGGAAGGACGGATGAACGGATGGGTGAACGTACGAACGGACGGATGGGGTATATGAATTAATGAATGAACGGAGATAGATAGATAGATAGATAGATAGATAGATAGATAGATAGATAGATAGATATGTGGTCATCTTGACAGTTAGTATAATTGGTTAAGTGTGAAAACAAGTGCACATTATTTAATTTGTCAATTGCTTTGACAAAGGCGTTAATCCACTATGGTAATCATTTCACACTTATAATCACACATTAAAGAGGTGAGAATAATCGTGAGTGTTAATTAAAGATGGTGCGTAAAGAAGTAAATATCAGACCCCATCACATCATTCATGTTTGAAAATCTTTATCTGATTGTCAAAGAATCTTTAAATAATGTCTGAGTTGTGCACAAGTAATAGATACCGAATAAACATGCCAGAGCTATAACCAAACGCACGCTGACTCTCCTAACCCCCATCGACCCCTTTATCAACCAAAACATACCTTACCTCTATCCATGGGACTGAATAAAAATATGGGCGAAATGCCCAACCAAATTGTGTCAACACAATCCGAGGGCGAATTGACCTAGGGCGAAACGACCCAGGGCGAAATGACCCTATGGCGAAACGACTCACGGGCGAAACGACTTGGGCAAAACGAACGGGTACCTCCTTGGAACGGCAAGAGTCTGTTGCCTTACTAGTAACCTGAATCTCGCTGCAATAGATATAGTCGGCATAAAATCAAAATAGTTAAGATGTTCAGGAAGGGCTACAATCACAGAACATAGCCTGTCCATGACACCAAGAGGAAGAGTAGTGTAGATGACCAGGAAGAGTCACAGAACATAGCCTGTCCATGACACCAAGACGAAGAGTAGTACATAAAGTGACCAGGAAGAGTCACAATCCCAGAACATGGCCTATCCACGACACAAAGAGGTAGAGTAGTATAGATGATTACCAGGAAGAGTCACAATCATAAAACATAGCCTGTCGATGAAACCAAGAAGAAGAATAGTATAGAAGACGACCAGAAAGAGTCACAGAACATAGCCTGTCCATGACACCAAGAGGAAGAGTAGTATAAAAGATGACCAGGAAGAGTCACAATCACAGAACATGGCCTATCCACGACACAAAGAGGTAGAGTAGTATAGATGATTACCAGGAATAATCACAGAGCATAGAATATCCATGACACCAAGAGGAAGAGTAGTATAGAAGATGACCAGGAAGAGTCACAATCACAGAACATGGCCTGTCAATGACACCAAGAGGAGAAGTAGTAGAGAAAATGACCAGGAAGAGCTGCAATCCCGGAACATAGTCTGTCCATGACACCAAGACGAAGAGTTGTATAGAAAATTGCCAGGAAGAGTCACAATCACAGAACATAGAATGTCCATGACACCAAGAGGAAGAGTAGTATAGAAGATGACCACGAAGAGTCACAATCACAGAAAATAGCCTGTCCATGACACCAAGAGGACGAGTAGTTTAGAAGATGACCACGAAGTGTCACAGTACATAGCCAGTCCATGACAACAAGAGGAAGCGTAGTATATACGATGAACAGAAAGAATCGCAGTCACAGAACATAGCAAATCCATGACACCAAGAGTTCGAGTAGTATAGAAGATGACCAATAAAAGTCACAATTATAGAACATAGCCTCCCCCCCCACCACCCCCACCCCCCCCCCCTACACACACACACCCCACCCCCTCTCCATGACACCAAGGGTTCGAGTAGTAAAATGAAGACCAAGAAGAGTCACAATCGTAGAACATAGCCTATCCATGATACCAAGAGGAAGAGTAGTATAGAAGGTGACTAGGAAGAGTCATAATCACAGAACATAGCCTGTCCATGACACCAAGAGGTAGAGTAGTATAAAAGATTAACAGGAAGAGTCACAATCACAGAACATAGCCTGTCCATGACACCAAGAGGAAGTGTAGTATAGAAGATGACCAGGAAGATTCACAATCACAGAACATAGCCTGTCCATGACACCAAGAGGAAGAGAAG